>SNQJ01S0152374.1:5516-22927 GCA_010110895.2 Picea sitchensis | reverse complement strand
TACCTCAATAACTCTAAGAACCTATTGTCATAAGAATCCATAGTAATTTTCCCCAACTTTTGTTCATGGAACTCTTTAATATTTCCATCATAGTACTTTTCTAATAGATATGCCTTCCTGAAATATTTCTCAAAATGCTTCCAGGTCAACTTGCTTTCCTTCAATCCCTTAACTTCCTTGAGGTACTCCCACCATATGGAAGTTCCTTCATTCAGATTGAAAATGGATATGTTTTCCTTTTTATTTTACAAGTAGTTATGTACTTTAAAATATTTCCTTAGTCCCAACATCCAAGCCTCATATTCTTGTCCCTTCTTGATGTCTCCATCAAAAGTAGGTGTCTTATCCTTTTTAAACTCTTCTTTTAGAGAAAGTTGTGAGTGTCTCTTCTTCTTCTTCTTGGGAACGCTTGAACTAGTGTCACTACTACACAGTTCCTCTATAGTGGTATTCCCACTATAGGACTTTGTGGAAGTGTCTCCACTAGCTCTACTTCTCTTAGCATCTCGTTGCCTTTTCCTGGAAGAAATTCTTCCCACGTTACTTTGAGCTGGCCATTTGAAGGGCCCTTCAATTTCTCTGATTGTTGTAGTCTTGCATTACTAATGGATAGACCTTGTTGCAAGTGCTTCTTAATCTTGGATAGAATCTGCAGTAACATTGAATTCAACTCTACCTACTCGGCCTTAACTCTCATGAGACTTTCACGGTATGCCTTTAGATTTCATATTGTGGCTACCAAATATGGAGGGGTTTCACTATCCCTCCTTCCATCATATTCTTCATCTTGGAAGTGTGAGGTGTCCTCCATACTATGTTGCACCATTCACTTATGTTTCCTCTTTCAATATGTCCTACGTGCTAAAACAATGAAACACTATTATCCATTACATTAAAATTATTGGCATAAAATTCTTGGCCTTGTCAAACATCAGTTTGTTTTGACAATCCCGAATCAAGATTCCACTCCTGCTCATCCGTCCTAGTCAATTTTTTATCAATATTTGTTAACATAGTTAAATCATTAAAAAATAGAGCATATACTTTTATCGTATATTAAATCTTCTTAAACATCCATGCGGCCCTGGAGACCCATTCAAGCCTTGAGTTTGAACTATGCTCTAAAACCACTCTGTAACACACCTGACCCCATTAAACCCTCTTATATTGGTGGGAATGTCAAATTTTCACTTCCATTGAGCCCCATATCTTAGGTTTTACACCCTTACATGATCTTTCTCCCTCGTAGTGCACATGGGGACTTCTTCTACTTATTTTGCACCGCGTGTAGCTATGACAAATATACAGATTCATCACCCTTTCTCTCTCTGCAATTCCTTGGTGAAATGATGTTACATAGACCAAGGATAATGTTCCTCGATCGGATGGTTGTGACTCACCCTGTTCGACCATATCGACAGTCAGCGATGAATCATGTTCCTTTATCAATCGGGAAACACAAGTTATACCACCCACCTTTAGTTTATGATAGAACCTCTTTGACAGCTCTACTCTCGACATATCCAATATTTTAGAGGCTAGGAAGATCAACAATCTTGATATTTTTGGCACCTCAAGCTATGTGATGAATAACACCTCGCTCAATCTTCGCTTAACACTTTAACCAATGGGGTTCACAAGTAGATCCACAGATGTGATCGTATCGAGTTTCCTTACCCTAATATTGACGTTCTCCAACTTCTTGGACATCCACCATCGAAAAGTGTCCACTCTCCCCGATCAAGAGACTTCATGAACAGTCCTTTCCCTGATAACTTATGTCAGAAGTAAGCCCCCAGGTCAGGCTCCCAAATTGAAGGGGAAAATCCATGTGTATTTATAGTTGTTTTTGTAGTCGACCATCCACTCTTCCAAGTGCCAATTCAGATGGAAGTTATAACTGCTCAACTACCCAACTTGATCACCATTAACAGGTTCTATGGGGTCAAGATAATCAAGGTACGTTGGACAGGTTTATACATTCAAGTCATGCGGGTGTAAGTTGGAGTGTTGTGTGAGCTTCCTAATTTCTTTATTAAAACTTCCCATTTCCACCTCACTAGTCCCACTCGTGGTATCATGGCTAGTACTACAAGGCCTCCTTCTCAGTCATGTGTCTGGTGTTTTAATTAACATAAACACAATTACATGTTGTATTAATCACGATACATTAAGTCTTAAACATGATTATAGTCCTAGAGGAAAATGGGGTGTTACAAGAGGGTTTCCAGGTTTTGCGTGAACTACTAGTTATGGATTGTGCTACCAAGGAAGACTAGGATTGGACAGAGTGTTGGGAATACATGGGTGTGTTGATGCAGACTAGTCTAGATATCTAGATCACAAAATATATAAAAGTGGGTATGTGTTTAACCTATTTGGAGTAGCAATCAGTTGGATGAGAAAAAGACAGTTTGTGGTGGCACTCTTAACTTCATACGTTGAATACATGGCAGCCACACATGCAAGCAAGGAAGCGGTATGGTTACGAAGATTGTGTTCGGGTAATGGGTTGGTACAACAAGCAGTAAGAATAGATTGTGGTGGTCAGAATGTTATCTTCCTAGAAAATAACCCAGCTTATCATTCAAACACAAATCATATTGATGTTTAGTATCACTTTGTGAGAGACATGGTTGAATACAAGAAGGTGTTGTTGGAGAAGGTTGACACTTTGAAGAATGTTGCAGATTCATTGACAAAGTCTATGAACACTGATAAGTTCTCTTGATGTAGAGAAACAATGGGAATTGTTGTTGTGTATTGTTGAACATGTAATCATATGGCCCCCTATATGCAAAGAAAACAATAAGTGGGATAATGTTGGGTATGTGCTATATTCTTATCATGTGTGTGGGGGCGGGGGGTGCATTGGATTTGACGATCCCAGCACCTTATGGTGTACATGTTTGTCGAGTTCTTTTTCGAGGGCGGGTCACAAGGAGGGGTAGGATTGACTCACCTTCTTAGGAAAATCCTTCGGCTCCAATGCTACCCCGGAGCCATCAGGGTTCAACGCAATGCCTCTAAATAAATTTTTTGGACATTTTTTGCTATTTTTAGTGGTTTTCTAAATTAATCCTAGATTAAGGGATTAGGGTTTTGGTAGTTGTGGAATACCTAAAATATTGTATATATTGTATTGTGAATGGTGAAATTAATACATTAGATAATTGAGAGGTGTGGCACCAAGGAAGGTTGGTTTTCTCATGGTTAATGGTTTCCAGCATAAATCTTTGTGTACTATGTGTATGAGCCATTGATTAATTTCTATTTTTCTTAAGAATGTGTATGCATTTCTTTGCTTCACAGGTTTAAAACTTTCATCTTTACATGGAATCCTGTTAGAAGGAAACCAAAGATTCTTTGGAAAGAAATACAATATGTGGAAGCAATGTATGTTGGCATATTTGAGTACAGGTTCTTGGCTATTATCATCCTAGGTAATGATACTTGACCAAAAGTTACGAGTAAAGACTAGGACAAGTTTGATGAGTGAGACAGAGAAGTAATAATGTTTCTTAAGTTGTTTGTGACAAATGAAATGCTTATTGAGGCCTAGATAAGGAAGACTTTAGAAAATATTTCGAAGCATTTAAAAGAGTTGCATGAGACTTCAAATAAGGGAAAAGCCTTCTTGAAGAATATATGTTGTTTTTTTATCACGATGGATGAGAGTACATCATTATAATAACACTTACTCATGAATATCAAGGATATCAGATAATAGTTTTCTACCATTAGTCAGAAGATGGAAAAGGAGGACATAGTGGTAATCACATTGAAAATATTACCACGTGCTTATGAGCACTTTATTGAGACCTTGAACATCGTCACTATGATTGTTGAATTAAATTTTGATGAGTTGTGAAATATTCTATTATAGTATGACAGATGGAAGAAATGGTTCAGTAGTAGCAGTGAAACAAAGGATTTAGAATACGCCTTTGCATCCAATGTCAAGGGAAAAGGAAAATGGGAAAATAAGAAAGGTCAAGGCTGTGGTGAAGATGCAATGAGAAGCCATAAGAACATTGTATGTCACTACTATGGTAAGGTGGTCCATATGAAGAAACACTACAAAAATAGATTGGATAGTCAAAAAACCAACCAGTGAGGGCCTTAGTAGAAGTCTCATGTTGCAAAGCATAAAGAGGAGAAGGAATCCACCTTCTATGCATTCATGGCCAAGTGACCAATCAATCAGCTCAAGTCATCTACTTGGTACATTGATTCAAGTGCATCATAACACTTCACCAATAGGAAGGATTTTTTCATGAAGTACACTACTTGTTCCTCGAAGTATTTAGTGATCTCCGATGGTGGGGAAGAGTACACAGTAGTTGGCAAAGGGAATGTGCAAATTTCCTTTAGAGAGAAAATGTTGATTTTCCTTAATGGGTACTATGTGTCAGCATGGAGATTAATCTACTATTATCTAGTTATATTATGAGACATTTCCCCCAGCTAAATGTTGACTTTTGTAATCATAAATTCTACATAATGAAAGGTCAAGGCTGTGGTGAAGATGCAATGAGAAGCCATAAGAACATTGTATGTCACTACTATGGTAAGGTGGTCCATATGAAGAAACACTACAAAAATAGATTGGATAGTCAAAAAACCAACCAGTGAGGGCCTTAGTAGAAGTCTCATGTTGCAAAGCATAAAGAGGAGAAGGAATCCACCTTCTATGCATTCATGGCCAAGTGACCAATCAATCAGCTCAAGTCATCTACTTGGTACATTGATTCAAGTGCATCATAACACTTCACCAATAGGAAGGATTTTTTCATGAAGTACACTACTTGTTCCTCGAAGTATTTAGTGATCTCCGATGGTGGGGAAGAGTACACAGTAGTTGGCTAAGGGAATGTGCAAATTTCCTTTAGAGAGAAAATGTTGATTTTCCTTAATGGGTACTATGTGTCAGCATGGAGATTAATCTACTATTATCTAGTTATATTATGAGACATTTCCCCCAGCTAAATGTTGACTTTTGTAATCATAAATTCTACATAATTGACAAAGAGACAAAGAAAATCATTGTTCTTGGTGTGGAGGATCATAAATTGTTCAAATTGTTTGACATTGGATAGGTCAAAGAGTATGCATTGGCAACCAATAGTGCATCAGACATCACCACACTTTTGCATCACCATTATGGTCATCTTAACTTGACCTACCTCTCTCAATTATCTCTAGAGAATTTGGTATATGGACTTATTATTTAGCAGTATATTCAAGGTGTATGCATATCTTTCTGGGCATGGAAGCAATATTGAGCACCATTTAATGAAGGACAAGTTTGGATATCATAGAGAGGTATTTACTTGGTTCAACAAACATTTATGGACCAATGAACACAACATCATTCACTAGTGCCAAGTATTTACTTCTATTTGTTGATGACTATAATAGGAAAATGTTGGTGTACTTTCTAAAATTGAAATCATGTTTAATGAATTTCAAAAGTTTAAAGCATTAGTACAAAAGAGCTCGCTTGTCATATTTCCACTATAGTCTCTGAAAAATGGTAGAATTTGTTCAAAAAGACCAATAAATTTTGTGCTAAAATGGAATCAAAAGACAATTCACTACACCCACTCCAAAGCAAAGTGGAGTGGTTGAGAGGTAAAACTATACTATCACATAGATGTCATAGTGTATAATGGAGAACAAGAGTGTTCCCAATAGGTTTTGGGTCGAGGAAATATTCACATTAGTATACCCACTCAAAATGTGATCTCCAATAATGGTGGTGAAGGAGAAGACCCTAGAGGAAGCATGGTCTAGAGGAAGCCCAAATTTAGTTATCTTAAGGTCTTTGGTTCATTACTTATGACTAAATTCCATATAATAAAAGAACCAAGTTATATGGCTCTGGGGGTGTAGTTGTCTCCAGCTCCAATTCTCCACCATCTCCGTGGAAACTAAGTTATCGCTAAGTTCCACTGCCAATTATCACCTTGCATACTGCCTTTAATCTTGCAAGTGTCGGCCCCATGACTGCTCCTCCCATCACTTTTAACTTCTGGGCTTCTCGTTTTAAGAGAATTTTCTCATTATTAGGATGTTCCATCATCTGTCTTCTTATTCAACATTCCTCCTTGTGCTTATGAAATGTGAGCTTCTCCTCCTTCTTCTTTTCTTGGCATTCTACATATGCCATATCTTTCCACATGCATAATATCTAAATTCACCTCATCTGGCTCTTCCTCTTCCTCTAGAAGAGTTTCTTCCACCACTCCATCTCCCTCGTGAAATACCTCCTCGTTCCGGGAGGACCGTAGGCTTCATCCACTTCTTTGTAATTAGGCATGGTTGTGGACACTCCCCTATCTCGTCCCATTCCAAGACCACCCAACCACCGGCCTCCCAACCACGACATCATGTTGAGCTTCATCCGATTTCACTCATGCCATTCATACCAGAACGCTTTCATCCCCGCCTTCTTGGTTTTATCTTCACTTTCCCCGGTGACGGGCTGACGCTCTCCAAAGACGTGTTCTTTCATGGCGTTTCCACGCTTAGCCTTGCACGAGGTTCTCGCATCTCTCTTTCTACCACATGATTGGCTAAAGGTGGCTCCTCGCCTCCTCGGTTTTTGCATTGTGTTGACTGCCTTCACACATAGTACAACATCGAAGCTCTTTTTTCTCCTATCTCCTTCACCGGAAATTCACACGAAAATCAGCTCTAATACTACTTTGATGCACTCTTCCTCCCAAGTTGTGCGACCTCCCAGCCTAGGATTGATCAAGAAACTGATTCAAACCGACTTCGCCCTCACATCCCTCAATTCCACTTAACAAGTCCTCTTTCCCTTAAGCACTAAGAGTATGGAAACTCAATGCTTTCTCTCCTTGACGCTTTTAAGATTTCACAGATGAAGCACTACAGCTCTCCTAAGGTTCCTCCATTTATGTAGGCTGGCCGTGACCACGCCAATGAAAGGCGGCGGTTTCATAGACGGCTTTTTACGAGAGTCACTCAAATCTTCTCCTACTCGAATTTATTTGAAGATGCTAGCCCTCTATTCTCCTTCTCACATGTGACCTTCATACTATGAACGTAATAATATTTCGAGCACGCCATGATTTCGCTTTTATGAAGTTCGTTATTGTCATAATTGTCTCCCTAGACAATCAACGGTCCAAATATCCCCTCAATCTGACGGCTCAGATCAAATCACATTTCATGATTCATAACTTCCCGTATCCTTACTCCTCCGGGATGTCCCAAGTTTAACTCTTGACGAGACTGTGATTCATATTCAACCCCTCCTTCGATCATCTAATCGCATCAAATCTGCTATTTCACCATTCGCGAAGTTCATGTAATCACTTTGACTTCGGAGTCACGGTGTCGTGAAAAGTTGATCTCTCACCATTATCGTCCTCCTGACGATGGATCTATCTCTCGAAGATTTTGAAAGAGTTTAAGTTCGATTCTCCTGTACAATTTCAAAGCTTTAAGGTTAGTTCACTTTACCTTGATCATACGACCGGTGATCCTTTTGTTTGCACTTTCTCCTTTTTTTTTGGATGTTGATCAGACGATCCAAATCTTTTCCTTTGAGCTTACACTTTCTTCTAACTTAAAAGATTTTTCGGAAGATTTGAAGGCTTCACCTTTATCCCTTCCCTCTCGCTAATCCTATTTCTGGATTTCGCTCAGACTTCTGGAAAGTGATACTTCTCCTCCAGCTTGATATCCTCAAACATTTGATCTCCGCAAGCACTTCTTTCTTTCCCCGAAATTTGTCAAATCCTGTGATCCAAAGATTCATGAAAATAATTCTTCTCTCCCTCGCATTCTTCCTGCCTTTATCCTTTGATTCTCTTTTATGGAGTCGCCGAATCTTTCATCTAATTTCAGACCCGTATAATTTTGTAATGCATTCTTTTAAGGTATCGCATTTTGAGTTCTTATGACTGCACTTCTATGTTAATCACTTTGCAATTCCTTGTAAAGGAAATCTTATTAATTATTTCTCTCGAAGCTTAATAGTTTAAAATGTAATTCCTCGCTAACTCACTTCCTTATGCATCAGTACACCTTTTGGAAAATCAATTTCATGAAGAAAATCGATTTAAATTCTTATACAAGCATTTCAAAGCTAAATACACATGTAGCAAGGGCAAGATTCATTCATTATTGAAAATATTAACGACAACAACATGGAAATTATAAACAATATTCACACCATACATTGGATCACTTTTCCTTCATATCTTTATTCAAAATCAAGAAAATGGTTACAACCAAACTCAAAGCAACAACTACTATTCCTATCTGGTGACAAAAACCTCTTTTTATACAAAAGAAACAAACTAGTTGCTATCTATTTGCGGTTACATTGAGACTAGGTTAAAATCCCAAGTCACTGCAATATTTTGTCTCCATGTGTGTGATATTTCCTCTTTTGGTTTCTATCAACTTCAAAAGCTTGCAAGACGTACAAATACCGAGATTCGAATTAGTCCTCGAAGCGCTCGAAGCTTTCCTCGCCATCGCAATTTGTTGATGATGCTTTTGCATCATAATAACTTGTTTTCTACAAACTATTAGGTCAAAACCGACACAAACACTATCTCTCATGAAACAAGAGGAAGACTGGCCCACCATCCTGATTACATAGTTGTTGCAATGAGCGAGTAGCTTGATGACCAAACCGCTTATGCCAAAGCTTGCTCAAGTCATCGCCATGAGCAACAAAAACCGGCGAAAAGATGATGACCCAAAGTTGTCAAACATGTAAAACCTAGTAATATCATCAGCAATTTCCTATTTGCACATGCTTAGATCTTTTAGATCCTTGATTACAACTTGGTGAGGTGAAAATCTACGATTTTACCTTTCTCAATTTAATGGAGCTGCATTTGATATAATGATAGATTACAAGAAGGACTTGGAACACATGGTCACATCATTGAAATGACCATTATTTGAATTTGTTCCAGATCCTTCAACACTATGACTATCATCACCAACAAATATTTCTTGGTGTTACATTCATTTAGAGTAGAAAATATGTCTCTATCCTTAATATATGATAAGATGCTCCATAATCAATAAACCACACATCGGTCAAGAATTAGAAATTGCATTGAAGGAGAAACCATAAGCAAAAAGTGCATGTCCATGAGAAGAAGAAGAAGAAGTAGAATCAATAATGATGTTGTGCTTTTCATCGCTACTTCTAAAGTTGCCATCTTCTTGAAATGTTTGACTCATCATGACCATATTTATCACAAAAGTTGCAATGTCTCACAATTTTACTTTTTATATTTTTTCCTTTATCACCACTAGGAGCCAGGAAGTTGTTTGAGTGGGTTTGGGAACCTTATATTATTTGTTGTTGTATGGTGATGTTGCTTCTGGGTTTCTTTCTCGATGACAACTAATGATTTATTGGAGGCAAATTGTAGTGCTAACTCACTCCAAGTTGTACAATCCATTCTGGTTTCTAATCAAAGCATCACAAAAGTTCTCAAGACTGCATTTTTTATAAGCTGTCCCTAGAGACTCTCTTATGGAATAAAATGTAGATACAAACACGTAATATGCACTACCTAGCTTAAAAAAGAATAAGATAGATGCAACAATCTTCTCTTCATCTTATATTACATTCTACAAGTTCTAAGTGTTTCTTAAACTTAGATAGATGTCTTCTACGCAAGGAAAATAATTTGGATTTAAAGTCGGTACTTGATTTTCTAACTTAAGAAATAATAATATTGTGTTTAATAAACACGATTCAATCTTTTCCCAAGCTTTTAGGGTTTTTCAATTGATTGAAGATGAAACCTAAATCATGAGAGATGGACATTCTGATAAATCTTACTACTATTCCTATTATCCATTTGGCTTTATCAAAGATCAATGGGTGTTATTTTCCTAAGGTAATATGGTACAAGCCTTTTACTTCTTAATAAATCCTCCATATGAGATTCCATTGGAAGTAGTTGGTGCTGGGGTAAGTAAGAGATTTAAAAGTTATGTGGTTTTAAAACTAAACTCCATGATCTGAAATTTGAAAGATATTGAAAAATTTATGCGCTTTAAAAAAAAACGGCACTAAAACGGACTGATGTGAGAGTTATGCTTTTTTAAAAACATAAACGGTAACTAAATGACCACGTGATAGTGTAAGTTGCTTTATGAAGTGACATACTTTATAAAGAGAAGTGGGGATCACTTTACAATGAAGTTACTTTAGAAAAGAAAAGGTATAAAACAAATAACTCTAAAATAAAAATATTAAAGCTACTATAGTGAATACTTTTATACTTGAAGGAAATACACTTTACAATTTGAGCATAGATTTTTTCAAAGAGAGACTTGAACTCAAGACTCTTACTTAATAAGGCAACTTTAACCAAATGGTTCCATAAAACATATTGTAATTTTAGAAGAGGATTGGAGTTGTTTGTATTGTTGTTGAAGACCTGCCTTTGTAGAGCGTGCTAAAAAAAACCTCTTTTTCACACAAGAAAAAAAAAAAATCTCTTTCCCCGATGACAACAAGGGTTAGATCTTGGATTATTTACCCATAAGATGCACCTCTTCCTATCTATTTTTTATTTTCCAGGATCGCATTGCATGCGGGGGAAAAGAGCATACGCATATCTAAAAGAGTAGAAATCCGGAAATAAATAATACAAACCAAAATACTACTTTGCAAAGTTTAAAATGTGTATTCAAGCTTTATACCTCCATATTCCACATCAGAATGGTCGGGATCTTGGGCAACAAAAACCTTTTCGAAAGTGAAAATGAAAGTGTTTCTAACTTAAACGACGCTTCTAAACAATGGAACATTCCTTCAGCCCAAAAATGTATGTGGAAATAATAGAAATGGATGAGACAACTCGCTTCACTTATCTCACCTATTAACAGAGGGTGTCTTTCAACATGCTATGATACCATGTTCGACAACACAGAATTCCAACAGAGGATGAACACCTTCAAGAACTACTCACATACTGCATCAAAGATCAACCAACTGATGTTTTCACATGGTAAAACCCTTACTTAGGAAAACATCCACGGCCCCAACACTCATTCACTTGGAGCAGCTTTATTAATGTAAAAAAGAAAAAGATTTATAAAAGAGATTTTATCAATCGATCATCAGTAAATGACTTTCCATGCTCTTTAAATAGAGAGATCATGGACCAATCAGTGTTAATCCATGGATCAATGGTCATTAAGATCGAGGAGAGTATGAACCATCATATCACTCTATGTTAAGAACATATCGCGGATCATTTAATTTCCTAACTACAAATGCATTACTAAAGAAATATGTTTACCTAAATCCACATTAGACCAAGTAGATCTTAACTAACTCCTATGTCTAAATATCCTAACACAACAACTATATTTTCACTTGGTATCCATTTACATCTCTTCACTTACCATTCCCAACCAATCATTTATTCCATCAATTAACCTTCCGGGGGACTTCTCCTTAAACTTCCATTCATCCCATTCCCCCTCTAGGGTCTCTGGGATCTCCTCCCAGGAGTGACCTAGTCATGCTTGAAGTGTGGGACGTACATCGATGTGACATTGGGTGTGGGATTCCCAAAGTTGTAGCACTTGTTCCATGGTTAATGAGATTTCCCAACCTACAACTCATGCTATAACAGATGTTTTGGTTGTTCATCCTTAATCTGCACTGATAGTATTCAAAACCGTCAATCTTGGAGAAAATTGTAGCACACCCTTAATTGGTCAAACAAATCATCGATCTGGCAAGGGATACTTATTCTTTATGGTCATCTTATTGAGTTTCCTATAGTCTATGCACAACTTAAGGGTGATGTCCTTCTTTTCATGAAACAAGGGTTGGTGTTCTCATGGAGACACACACTAGCCTAATGTAC
This sequence comes from Picea sitchensis, assembly GCA_010110895.2. NCBI lineage: Eukaryota > Viridiplantae > Streptophyta > Pinopsida > Pinales > Pinaceae > Picea > Picea sitchensis. Next base: position 11,030 of record SNQJ01S0152374.1, on the reverse strand, counting down.
TTTTGTCCATCATTTCGAATATAGCTTGAGCTCAAGTGTACTCATTCTATAGGTGTCTTCTTTGAAAAGTCAATATCTCTTCTTTGAGGTAGACTTGGTACCTCTTGTAGGAATACATCTTTATACTCTCTTGATATGGGATGGTCTAGGGAGCTATTTTGTTGTCCTCAACATATTCTAACACTTGTATTGCATATAAGAGACATCCTTTTTCTCTGCACACTTCTTCACTTGAAGGATGATATTTGTCTCAATCGGAGACAAGATTTTGAATTCCTTGTAGGGTTACATTTCTCCTTTATTCATTTTCTCACAATTCAAAGTTCCATTGTAACAATCAACTTGGTTTTATGTATACCAACTAGTCCATGCCAATCACCAGGCTCTAGTGATCCTAAAGAGAGTATGTTTAGGTTCGCTTGGGTGGGTAATCCACTCCTAATGAATTGGTATGTCGGCATGACCTATGTTACTTTTCTTTGGTTCCAGTGGCTAGTTGTACCAGCCATGATTTAATTTCATTTTTGAAGTTGTTGCACTTACATTTCTCAATAGTTTGAGGGGCAACATAACTCAAATTAGAACCAGGGTCAATTAAAAATGGAAACAAGATGGTTGCAATCATGCCTTCCATCTCCACCAATGGCTTGGTGGTCATTTGTTTATTATCATGCCACATAAATCCATGCCATATGTCTTTATCACAAATCATTTATTGTATCCTCTTTGATGTTGTAGACCCTCCTACTATTTTGTTACCTATATGGGAAGTCTCTCAAGAGATGATCTTCTCCACAACCCAACATTTCAAGGTCTCTCTATTTGTTATCAATCTTGCCTGGGGATGCTCCATGGCTTCCACTATGAGAAGGGAAATTTTGTTGGTATACACCTCTAGTAGAAGGCTCATCTTGGAATCTTTCCCATAGCTCTTAAATCTTGAGGGTTTAAACCATTTATTCTTGAATCCCAAAGTACTTCTATTATTATAGTACTCGTGAGGTTCTATCCTTATTCTTGAATTGATCATGTCAATACCTTTCCTTTCAGATATAGTGTCTTCTAAGGTCTTGACTCATAAAATTCAATTATGTCCTAGAAGGATTGATGTTCCACTAATAAATTGTTGCATCTTACCTTTTCATCTTTGATGCAGGGAACATACCTTATTAGATCAAGGAATTTATTGATATATTACTCTATGGTGAGTTATTCCAACTTGAGTTCAGAGAACTCTTTAGTCTTCTCATCAAAACATTTGAGAGAGATACCGCTTCCTGAAGAATTTCTCAAATTGTTTCCATGACAAGTCCTTCACATTGGAAAGATATTTTCTAGAAATACACATTATGTCATCAAACTGTTAATTAATTGTTTATGGTTGTGAAGTTTACGTTTGCACCATCCCAAAGACACTTGGTTAAAATTGAAAGGATACAAAAAATATTCATAACCAATAATTTTAAATTAAGTGCAACACTCATTACACCATTCTTGTTATTGAAGTTGTGCTTATTTTAGCGGAGCATAAATCAATGATTAAATATTTATGTCCAATTGCATCATACACCTTGTTACTACTTTTAGTGTGAGGAGTAACCTTCATAAAATATGGGTTAAAGGTTATGAAGGTTGGATTAATTATTGGTACATAAATGAAGATGATTAAATTAGTAATATGGAGAATATTAAGTCTTACATATCTAAGAAGTATAAATCCAATATTTGAAACATGACAATAAAATCATTAATAAGGAGGAGTTGAAATACTATAAAGATTTCATAAATAATAACCAACTTTTTGAGTTTAAATAACAACAAGAATGTTGTCAAAATTAGGAAGATCTTCATAGTAAAATTGGTCATTTGACTAACTCAAAAGAAGCTTAGAGTGAGTAAATTTGTAAAATCTATATTGATATTTTAGAATACCTCCATAGTAAAATTGATCATTTGACTATGTGAAAAACACCTAGGTTGAGTAAATCATAAAATTTATAATAAATTTTGTGGTTGAGGATCAACAACATTTCCCTTTAGCTTTACATACTCTTAATAATATACAACATCATTTTACCAATTTTCATAACTCAACTACTTTCCCACTTATGAAAAGTATACTAATCTTGGTAATTCCATTTCCACTGTATTTATTTACATAGAATTAAGTATACTAATCTTGTTAGTTTCATTTCCATAGAAATGGAAGTATAATGAACATTAGTTGAATTTTTTATTTTCTTAATAGACCATTGAAGTTAGGGGACAATCATCATCATTTTAACAATTATATAGTATTCCTATATTTTTAAGATAATAAATTTGTTCATTATTTATATTATCTCCACATGTTCAATATAAAAGTATAATGTTATATTTTCTTAAGGTAATAAATTTTACTTCATTTTTTATATTATTTTCATATGTTCAATATTAGAGTATGATGTTAATAATGAGTAAATTTATATATCAATATATGTATTATTGAATTTCATCTTTACAAATTCCATAGTTAAATTGTATGGATTACTATTGGAGAATAATATTAGCAAATGGATTGAAGTCGTGATAAGATATTTAAATTGTAATTTTAATGGTTTTTGAATCTATTACCCACTTAACTACTTTTAGGATTGTAGCTTAATAATGTTAAAACAAAAAATTATTTTCCTTTGTTGTTTTGTTGACAATAGAATTTATTTTTATAGGATTATTTTAAACAACTTATGAAAAAAGACACACAAGAGATTGCATCAACAATAAGATAATGTTAAAGGTGTTATTTCCAAATTTAGAAAGATTAAAAATCAATTACAATTTAGGATTTAAGAAATATTGTCTTATAAAACCTAATATTGCTAGTATTTATATTTGCAAGGTAGAGAATTGCATGTGGAAGGGATATTGTACTTAATATTGTCAAATATTTTAATACTAGTTCATAAATGTTTGTAAATAAATTAAAATAAATCTAATGAATATTAAATACAAAAAACAATAAAATAACCTTCAATTTATTTCTATCACAAGCTAAATTGGAATTACAATTTTGGAAGAAGAAGTAATGAAGATTGGAAATATTGTTAAATGGTCTTGAAAATAATTCTAAAGATATAGTTTTTCCATAGGCAAAAAAAACTATATCTTTAGAATTATTTTCAAGGAGTTGAGGAATTCATTAGAGTTTTATACATGAATTCATCCCTGGTCGGAGTGGAAGCCATTGTGATTTTAACTGAAATTTGTTTCTCCTATTTGTAATTTCCACAAACAGAATCAACTTCACTCTTTTTCACAAACAGCGCAACCGATATGAATATATATGTCGGGAATATCCATCTCTTTCAAACGACGCCAACTTTTAAATCTAAGTGGAACTCACGACATAGAATCGCAATTACTTTTACGCTTCCAATTACTTATACTATATTTTTAAACTATTCTTAATCCAACTTCATAAAAAAAACAGTTTACTGAACATATAATCTCACTTAAAATTTTGGTGTTTAATTATAAAAATACACTTTGTTTTATGTTTAATTATAAAAATACATTTGAATGTCTAATATTTTAGGTTGTATAATTACTTTATGGTCAAATTGATGTTATTACACGTGATATATTAAATATAATTAGACATATTACTAGTTTGGTTTTAATTTAACATATTACACGTGATTACGATCCAAGTTTCGTTTTAATTTCACATCTTTAGAGATTAGTTTTCTTCCCTTTAATTGACCTTCTCTTATTCTTATTCTAATCCAAATACATCTAATCACTCAATTAAGAATAACGCACATTGCTTCATAAAAAAATCTCTTGTATGGTAGGAAAAGTCATGGTCTTATGCAACATTTCCCATTGAGCTATTTTTTGATATGTAAAGTGTTTTGTAATTTCATCGATTAGCTTTTCTTCATAGAAAAGTATAGGTAAACTAATTTCTTCCAAATATTTATTTGGAAAAATGCTTTATAAAAAATAACACTACTAACAATGTTTATTTGGTTGTTTTCAAGGTCGTAAATATTATAGGAATTGGTAAAACCAAGTAATAATATTTACATTATTGATTCTTTACCAATGCCCATCATTTCCCTCCACATTGTCGATGTTAGTATCAATTGGATTTGAAGATGTGACAAACTTTCAAATCTAAGTGGAACGACATGGCATCACATTTTGTTTTGTACTTGCAATTGTTTTTCTTGGGCTAGTCTTATAATATTCTTTTAAACTATTCTTAATCCAACTTCATAAAGAAGCAAGCGACTTCGTTTTACACTTCTTATAATGTTGTAGGTTAATTGTTCTAAGTTTTCATTCATTCTTTTTTTATGTTGTTCGAAATTCACTGAGAATTTGTTGAATTTGCATATTTTATTGGTTAATTATGTATAATCGTAGTGTCCCAAAGATTTTCCAACAAGCTAGGATTCAGAAATAAAATTTAAACAACAAAGAATTATGATTTAATGGAAATTTATGTCACCTAAGCTTAAAACAATTAGACAATGTCACATTTTTTTATTACCCTATATTTTATTACACATTAAATACAATTTTTTTAACATATAATAAATATTTAGTTAGGATTTGTTAAATAATCATTAAAATGATTTTATATTATTAAAAAACTTTAATATTTTGTATTTTTTCCTTATATTATTATTTAACACATGATAATTTTGTGGAAAGTTGATACCTCTAAACTTATAAGTTTAGAGTTAGAAATTTCATTATGCATTCTCTAAACTTATAGTTATCAAATGTCTTTTTTGAATTTTATTATGCATTTCTTTAGAACATTTCTAAAAAATCTCTATCACTAGCACAATCAACTTATAAATTGAATTGTCAATAATTATAATAATAAACTAAAATTTCACATGTATATTCAAGATTATCATAATTTTATTAGATCAACTTTAATTAAAAGAAGTAAGCCATAATTAAGCATGCTCAACTATTATCATCCATAGTCAACAAAAGTAAAAGAAACTCATCAAATTCATCCATAGTCAATTAAACACAATGATAATCAACCTACAGTGAACCATGTTGGACAACAGAGGTGTTGGGCCTCAAAATAGTCCCTATTCTCACTCCATTAATTCACTAAAACCTTCACATTACTTCCATATTACCTTCATGTCACCTTCATTCCACCTCCACATCATTACATTTATCTCATAATTAGGTTATAACTATGTTTTTCCAAAGTTTATCAATTCTTAACATTTTTAAGTGGAATTGTGGTTAAACTTTAGAAAATAATATGCTTATACTTATACCTAACAATAAGAATGAGTTTGTTAACATGTGTAGGTACAAAAGAAGCTTCCTAGGCACATTTATGTGGCACTCGATGTTCAAATTCGAATTTGAGGAGATCATGGAGAGATTATTGAGAAGATCATGGAGGATATCATGGAGGAGATCATGGACCTCATGGAGAATATCATGGAGGATAGGGTTATGTGTCTAGATGGTTGAGAGATGTATGGAACT
>SNQJ01S0152373.1:22938-37592 GCA_010110895.2 Picea sitchensis | reverse complement strand
AATCAAAACAAATAATACTAAAATAAATTTGCTGTAAAATTTGTTGAATGCTCGAGGTTGTTGGAGTCAAATCTCCTTAGACTAGAAATGCTTGAAACTGTCATCTGCCACTTGTACATTTGAATATCTTCAATCGACCCCTGATTTGTTGATTTTGAGCCTAAGAATCTGGGAAGTTGAAATACTCCCCCATCTATATTCCTTATCTTGCTCAAAATCTAGACTTGAATGCCACATAGATATATTCATACCATTTATCTGTTTGAAAGATGTCTAATATTCTACTTTTGATTGCTAAATTTATGGCCAAAATACTCTTCCTATCAATTCAAAACTTGTAGAAGCCCGAGATACTCTGCCCTCAAACTGCCACAGTGTTCTGCTAGATTTCACTATCAATTGAGAAATGATTTGATTGCTTCCCTGAAAATATGGAAGCGTAGCTTATCCTTAACAAATACTCTGTCAAACTCCTTTCAACAGTGAATGACATTTCAAATGCCATCGCAAAGGATTGATCAAAAGGAAACATTCCAAACTGGTATAAAGAGGCTGATTCAATCTTCATTTCACTATGGTTTGTGCGTTTTAGCTCCAAAATTGAGAGTGGAAACTTGCTTTGCCATGTCATCCTAGTCATTTCATTTAGGCTTGACTTGATTTCAAAGAATCCATTTGGATTCATAATCATCCTGAAGAGTACAGACCGCAACTTTGCTCCATTCATTACATCAAGAATAATATCTATGGGTGCTATGTCCCATATATCTGCCTCAACTCCAAAATTTTTGAACACATGGCAGGTGTCCAGATGCATCTCGCTAAAAGCAGTCAGTCGCCCAAGCCAATAATTCTCGCACAGAAACAAAGCAACATGGTTATGTGGCATTGGGGGCACCAATCGAAATTCTAAAACCTACAAAAACTGACCCTGATTTTTATCACAGCCAAGCATGGAGATATAAGTATCATACCACTGTGCATCCATGACGATTTTAATATTATCAACAATGAAGTCTCTAGACTGTAACTATAACTCATGGCTCTGTTATCCATAGAAATGGCATCGCTCATGAAACCTACCATTTATGCATATGTAAATCCCTCTGTGACAACATCCACTAGCTTGGAATGAATGAATTTGCATGTACTCCTTCATATCATCACGGAAGAACTTCTTTCGTGGTGATGACACCTTGTACATTTGTTTTTCGAATAGTTGCTCAGTGCCTAATTTTAAAATTCATTTATGGGATATATCCCATATTGTCGCCATGAAAATAGATAGAAGTGTTTATATATAATGAAGGTTACATAACACACCGACATGTTGAGCATAGTGGCGCCCCCTCGTGGGCTTCTCCTCCATGTGGCATGGTTCCTAGCGCTTGGGTGCTCTGTCTATCCTGGCCCTTGATTTGTGTGTTGCATGGTGTATCTTATCTTTCTAACATGTGTGTTGTTGATTACTATAGGTGTGTGTCTTGAGGATTGTAAAGTGGCCTTCAAGCCCAAATTTTTTCTCAAAACATTAAACCCAGAAACTGGCCCGAGAGTGTAATATTGACTATTAAAGCCAAAATTGGCTTAATAAACAAATTTATTTTTCAACAACAAATGGTAGATTTTCCAAAAATCAAATTTGCCCCAAAACACCTAAGAAACCAAAGATTTCTTAAAAACCAATTTTATGACAAAATCCACAAATTGACCTGTGATAACACCTGAGATCTATAGAACTGTCTGCCACCTTCACATTTTCACTATGAACCATGAGAAATCTGCTTGTTGCCTGAAATAGATATCAGTCAGAATATTGATTTGCCTATAATTTATAGTGTCCTAACAGGATGGTCCTCTAGGCTTGGTTTACTGGCCTCAACAGAGTTCAAGACTTGTATTGCATATAAAGGGCATTTTTTTCTGCAATACTTCCTCACTTGAAGGGCTAATATTTGTCTCACTGAGAAAGGATTTTGAATTCCTTGTGGGGTTATTTTTCTCCCTTATTAATCTTCACATTTTGAAGTTTTATTATAACAATCCAACTTGGTTTTATGGGCTGCCAACCAGTCCATGTCAATCAACAGTTCATAAGATCCTAAAGAGAGTATGCTTAGGGTTGCTTGGGTGGGTACTCCACTCATAATGAATTGGCATGTTGGTATGACCTCTGTTACTTTTCTTTTGGTTCAAGTGGCTAGTTGTACCAGCCATGATTTAACATGTCTAACTTGCTACAATTTACATTTCTCAACAGTTTGAGGGGCAACATAACTCAAATCAAAACCAGGGTAAATTAAAATGGAAACTAGATGGTTGGAAATCATACCTTCCATCTCCACCATTGAAGCTTGGTGGTCATCTTGTCTATTATCCAAGGTTGCATAAATTTGTGGCATGATCCTAGCCACATCATTGACTATGGTATCCTCTTGGACGTTGTAGACCCTACTATTGTTATGTTTCCTATATGGGCAGTCCCTGAGCATGTGTTCTTCTCCACAACCCCAACATTTCAAGGGTTCTCTCTTTGTGTTATCATTCTTGCCTGATGTTGCTCCAAAGGGTTTATTTCCACTCTGAGATGGAAAATTCTACTGATATACACTTCTAGTAGGAAGGCTCATCTTAGAACCTTTCCCATGGTTCTTGAATCTAGAGGGTTTAAACCCCTTCTTCTTGAATCTTGAACTACTTTTTTCTTCTAGTCCTCATGAGGTTTTGTCTTATTCTTGAATTTCTCATAGCAATACCTTGCCTTCCGAATAGTGTCCTCTAAAATCTTTGGTTCATCAAACTCAATTATGTCCCGAAGGACTGAGGTAATCCACTAATAAATCGTTGCATATTTACCTTGTCATCCTTTATGTAGGGCACATACCTTATTATCTCAAGAAATTTGTTGATGTATTCTTCTACTATGAGTTGCCCTAACTTGAGTTCATAGAACTCCTTGGTCATCCCATCAAATAATTCCTTTGACAGATACTTCTTCTTGAAGTATTTATCAAATTGTTTCTATGACAAGTCCTTCTCATGGATTCCTTTCAAATTCCTAAGGTCCTTCCACCAAATGGAGGCCTTTCCATTCAGGTTGAAAATGGTTATTTGAACCTTTAAGTTTTCAGAGTAGTCATGAACTATGAAGTACTTCTTCAAGTCAAGCATCCAAAATTCAGCTTCTTCCCCCTTCTTTTTCTCTCTATTGAAAGTGGGTGGTTTGGCTTTCTTAAAATATTCAGGGTCACGGCTCTTGGAAGTTTTCCTCTTCTTTATTCTCCTCTAGGAATGTGAACTAGTTTTGCTACAAGATGATTCCTTAGAGTGTCAGTTTCCTCACCGGAGGACTCTTTCGATGAGTGTCTCTTGGATCCATATTGGGCCTTCTTTGAGGTGATCCTCCTTGTGTGGCCACTTTCAGGACTATGCTTGCGTATCTCAGGTGGACTTTAAATTTTCTTAGTATGATGTATGTCCACATGACTAGTTGTTGGTCCATGTTGCAACTGCCTTTGCATATCTGATAAGCTCTGCAGTAAGACTATGTTAATTTTAGTTTGTTTTTCTTTATCTTTTATCAGCCTTATATTGTCATCCTTACAACTCTGTAATTTTTCCATGAGGCTTCTTACGGTTTCAGCCAAATCTGGAGGGGTTTCCACCGCCCTCCTTTCATCATATTATTCCTCTCTATTGTGGGACATTTCCCCCAATTCATGGTGTTTCACCATCCTTTATGTTGTAGTTTTCCAATGACCCACTGACTACTTGAGTGTTGATAAAACATTTTTTGTTAGTTAATGATCTACTAGTTTATGAACAATACACAATTCATATTTTTCAAAACACACAACAACAACAGAAATTTCCATTCCTCTTCTTCAGTAGAGGTTTAAATAAGCCTCTTAGGAATAGGGTAAGATATGGTGTTACCCTTAAAGGGTATCTAATAATATTTTTATGTGACTCGTTCATGATCCCAAGCAAGCCAAGTGTTGTTGCCATGCTCTGATACCAATTTGTAACACACTCGACCCCTGAGTGCCCTTTCTAGGGATGGGGCATCAAAATTTTGGTTATTTTAATCATCTCGAATCCTCTTTCTGAGGTATCCATCCTCTTCTACTCATTGTATCTTTCCAACGACTACTACCAGGCTCAAATCTAAGCTCTGGATTGTAAGTTATGACCTCCTGAAGTTCTTTAGTCATTATCAGTCAGACACCACGTGGGCCCTTCTCATTTGTGCCATCCCCAAGTTCCTACATCCATAGTGGAAGTCCATCCACCATCCAATCCATGATGAGACTTGATCCTAGTTTAACACAATGGATAGAGGGAGGGGTTTAGCATTTGGTGCTTCAGTGTTGAAAACCCCTTTTCCTTTCTGCCTCAGAGTCTCAAAATCCCATACTCCCAAAGGAGCCCGAAATCTTTCCATGTGGCTCCAGCCATCGAACCCTCCAGCTCATCTATGACACTGCACCCCAAACCTCCATATTCCCCAAGTACCGAACTCCATAAGGGTTCACCCTTGCACCAGGTGATGTATTAAACACATAGGTAAGGACAAGTGGGTCCTGAGTACTCCACCCTCCAATAATCCAATCAAATACGTGCCAAGGGGTGACACGCAGCAAGGCAGAGATGACACATGGCCTTTTTAGTGGGTGACATGTGTCACATTGTAATGGGAATATAGGGTCTTCGAAACGTACAAATATAGGTGACATGTGGCATGTCATATGTGGGTCCACGTCACCTTAGGTGACGTCAGTGTGCCTCCTCACTCTGGACTGATAGCCTTACGACACCCTTAGATCTCACATTTGAGGTGTGTCCATGTAAACCCATTGATCTATGGCCTCCATTACTTCTTAACTTTTTCATTCATGGGGTCCGATGTGTGACCTCCTCCTTGCCCCCAGAGTGGTCAGTGTCAGGTTGACCATAGTCTAGATCTAACGGTCAAAAGTGGCCCCGAAGCATCCTCAGATCTACGTCACGCATGACTTCATGAGTTCAATGTTCGGTTGTTTCGACATTATAGAAGCTTCGTTCTCTTGATTAATACTTCGTTGAAGTACTGTACGTGGGTCCCTCCACGGGCTGATCGGACGGTTAAGAGGGGTTCTCAATAGAATCACCAAATCCACAGCTCATATCAATTCCTAACTCCAACATTCATGGAATTTGGTGCTACAACACCTCTGTTATCCCAAAGTAGTCCACGTTGGAATTACCTTGGCATATATCCAATGATCAGGGGGACTCCCGAATACCCTTGGATCTATGGCTCGTGATACTTCATGATTGGTAAGTGGGTTAGGTTTTAACGATGGGATAGGTCTATCTTCCATGGTTAGGGAAACCACCATACGTCGTTCAACCTCATGGTTAACCATGTCAATAAGTTTCCTTCACCTGGTTTGCAAATGGTAAGGTCGTAACATCCCTGAGCTCCGAACTCCTAGAGTTCTAAAGCCTTAAAGGCTTAGTTTGTTTCAATCCTAGCACAGAGTTGCCAAAACTTGGTCACTTTTGGCACAGAGGTAAACCCAGGGTTCAACGCTACAACAATGCACCAACAAAACCCTAACTACCTGCCCTTTCGACAACACCTACGAAGCAGATGAATTCTCACCCGAGGTAGAGGCAGGGGTGGTTGTAGGACTCAGATGTTTGCAACCTTAGCTAGGACATAGATCTATGATTATAACACTTATTAGAGCACTTAGCAGTTAACATTCATAAATATCCAGTTCTTATTTACAGCGCAGTGAAATCCTACTCTTAGTGCAGATAAACCCTAAACTACATAGCATCACAGTATTCATTCAGATCTAAGGTATTTAATCACTAAGCATACTTACATAAGTCATATCTAACATCCATCCACATCATTAGGCACAAAGCATCAACAAATCTATCTATCATTCATCTATATTAAAGCACTAAGCAAGTAAACACATCAACACATCAACACATCACATAAAGCATAGCAACACAACATGTACGTGGTTCACCCCAACCCTGGGGCTATGTCCACCAACTCTTCTCTTCTTTATTATATTTGGTCAAGCTTCTTACAGGCACATAGCATCAAAATCCTACTTCGCAAAAGACAGGAGATTTGCACGCCCTCTGCCAAATCCTCCTTCGAATTCTTCAAGCTAGGGCACAACACCAAGACTTTACACAGTCTCTTATAGTTACTTGCACTTAGCCTTGCAAGTCTCACATAGTATGCACAAAGCACTTACAACTCTTGATCACATAGATCAAACACTAGCACTTAGCACCACTTACAACTGACTTCTCTTTACTTACATCGCCTAGTCTTCTATTTATACATTACAAAATCAGGCCTAAACATGGGTAAACCCATGGGCCAACATTCTCACACCCGTTACATAAGACCAAAACCAAAAAATCCCTTAAATGGGGCTGAGATCCCATGATCTCTACTTCATATTGCGCTCCGCTTTCGACAGCCTGTCGAAGTCCCAAAAATAGGTCAAACATGACCAAGAATCCTCAAAACTTGGTCAAGGGCCAACATGCTGGCAACACTCACCGTGACTCATCCCGAGTCACCTTGATCTAATTATTTCTACTTAAAAATCCTCAAGCTTGGCTCAAGATTCTTCAACTTGTTGTTATGCCATGACCTCTTGTTCGGGGAACTCTTGGATGACTGCTTCATTGACAGGTCCCTCTAGGCGTTGTTCAGCTGCAGTTATGACCTACTCCAGTTCTTCTCCTTGGCCTTCGATCTCTGCGAACAATTGGCAAGCCTCATCCTGTACATGTTGGAGTCTTTGAGTCACTTCCATGACTTCACTCTGGATAGTGTGGATCTACTATTGGGCAGTGCGCTACTTCTGGGATCACTTCATTCTTTCCACAGCTGACAAGGGCTTCAACTGTGCCTATATTGTTTTTTCTTGTTGCTTCGCTTCCTGCAGTTGTGACTCCAATTCCTTCAGTTCCTAGTTCTCAGTGAGTCACTCATACATTTGGGCACTACGATCACTCAGTTTCTTGCATTTCATGGCAAGGTCCTTTATTCTCTCAATTATGCTCTAGGAAGTTGCTTCTCTTTGATCCCTTACATCCTGCGTAGTGTCTGTCATTGTGCGGAGCTCTAAGTCTGCTATCCTTTGTTGTAGCTGTTGGATAGCTTCAGCGAGCTACTCTACTTGATGCGTGACTCAGTCTTATGCCTATGGCTCTAAGTCTTTCATAGAGAAAAGTGATTTGTTGACTGCTTCTTTCACTTTGATTTGCTCTGCGAGCAATTGTTCTTTTCCTTCTTGCATATGTGCTTTCTCTTTTTCAAACTTTGCCTGGAGAGCAATCTTCTCTTACTCCAAAACGTGGCATTGCTCTACGAGTACTCCTTGCACTTTATTCAAGGCCTGGGTGGCTTGTTCTGTTTCTTCTTGTGCTCATCGAAGGCGAGCTTCGATTGCATCTGCTAGTCGGCGGAGTTGGGCTAGCTCGTCTCCCAACTTTGGTTCTCCCGATGGAAAGGGCGCAGTGGAGACTGCACGACTGGAGTGAAGGGTCTGTTGTACCCCTCGAAGTTTGACCTCAATCTATCGTACATTTCCTCCTACTTGGATTCTTGTTTCTCCGTGATTTCCAGTGAAGCATCGTTTAGAGCTTCTATGATGAAGTCAAAATCATCAGTGGTGAGTACAGTCTGCATCTTGGTCATGGTGGCTCTCGATTTCTTTTGGGAAGAAGGTTTCGAGGGAGAAGCCTTCCTTTTCTTAAAGGGATCAACCTTGTCTCTAGGCGGTGTTACTTCACCTTTCTTCTATTCATCTTCTTTGTCATCTATTTCATCATAACCCCCTCGGTCAGGTGATATTGAAGCACTCTTTCCTAAGGCACTGCTTAAATCTTGGACCTCTTTAGTCTTCTTCCTTCTGTTGGTTCCGGGTGTGTTTTTTTCATTGCGAGTGGTCTCTGGGCTGTCCAGTTCAGGTTCAGCGTGGATAAGGAGGTTTGCGGACTAGTCCTTAGTGATCTACTCAAGGTCCTCTTCCATGAGTTTATAGTACGATTGGAGCTACTCCTTATGTTCATCAACTCGCATTGTAATGTAGATGAAGTGTCTATCTGCACGACCCTTTATCAGGGGTAAGAACCTCTGTAGGGTGTTCGGATTCATGCGAGGTTTAGCTTTGATGGCTATCTTCAACTGAAGGTAATATGTATGAAAAACAATGTTCGACTGCCACTGTTTGTTCATATCACTTGAATACCAGAGTGTGGTGAACTTCATAGCAACCGGCTCGAATGAATTGATGTTCAAGAAGGTCACACCTTCTGACATTTCATAGGCAACAAATACGATGAGGATTAGGAGCCAAATCAAGTGAAACTCGTAGCCCTGATCTTGTGCTTTGCGGCAATCTAGTTCAAGATGATTGACTAGGTACTTCACCCAATTCATCTGTAGACATTCTACACACTTCCTCGCGAGGTCAACGACAAAGCCTGTGACCTGCGTGGGTCTATTCTTCCTTACTAGTTTTCCACCTATTAATTGGCATGCTAGGCACACTGAGCCATTCTAGATGGAGGCTACCTTGTAGCTTCACATCCCCTTCTCAACATCGTTGTATGTATCCTTGATCTTCTGTGCTAGTGCACGATCTGTGGCTTTTCCTGGATAGAAATCCTACAGGTCAGGTCCTTGCATACTCAACCCTGTGATCTTATGAATCAGTGTTGGATCGACTGTAATACGGTGGTCTAGGCATAAGTAGCCTCCATGGTAACATGAAAGTAGCAGCTTGACACAGGCGTTGACTTCCTGGTGCCTTCCAAAGTGTGGGATTTTCATTACATTTAACAGGGTGGATTGCGTGAGGTTCATCATGCATGGCTGGGGGATTATCTTTGAGTTCTTCCCCTCCATCCTGGTCAGGTATTTGTACGAGAAAATAATTCTATGTTTCTTGCGATCTCTGAGGTTGAAGTCACTAAACTTCAACGTTGCGATCTTTTTCTATTGCACTTGAACTATGTGCATCCACTTCGGGAGGTACACAGTAATCATGGTGTACTCGAAATTCCTTGGCACACTATCACGACTCACCATTCCAGCCAGAGGTGAGATGTAGTCGGGCAATATGGTCGGGATCAGCTTCGCATTGGCTAGGTCATCTCTGTGCTTGGTTCTTTTTTCTGTTGATGGTCGAGATGGTCCGAATTCGGGAGCAGTCGATGGGGAGGCTTGCACTCCTCTCGTCAATGATGCTTGTACACTCATAGACATTAGTCTCTCATAGATGAATCTCTCATTCTTGAGGTCGATGAGTACTTCCTTCACAGACTCTTCGACTACGCTGAGTTCTTCGGACATACATGCTCGTGGTTGAATATCTCAGGTTAGAAGAGTAACTATTCAATGCAATGGGATGGATGGAAATAGCGCGATGATCATTGTGTGAAATCAACTATTCTGCGAGCTCAGATAATCATGGTTCGAAAAAGTGTTCTCGATGCATGGCACAACGAGTTAAATAGATAACTTGCCAACAGATCTCTTCAACGGGTGAGAATCCTTTATTAACTCAGTTATGTCCGTTATGGAACAGTCCCAACGGTCTGGTGGCGAGTTGTCTGACTATAAATGCCTTTGTACATGTTAGTGGCATTGTTCTAACGGTTATACTATTCCCAACAACTAAATTGCTTCGCCATGGCGAAGTTCCATGTGACGTTGTTCTGATATCCCAGTGAAGTTCCAATTTTGCAAATTTTTCTTCTGTGAAGTTCCCTTCGGAACCTTCTGTAACTTTTCAATCTTATCACTCTTCTTACTCAACTTTCTATTCTTTTTCCCAGTGAGTTTCAGCTCGGTATTCCTTTTTCCATTCAGATTCTTATCTCCCCTTGGCATAGTAACTTTTCACTATTGAGATTTTTTCCTAAGATTCAAGGGTAATACTTCTTCTTTATCTAGGGTAGGTACTTCAGTCTTCTGTGGGTCTTCTATTTTTCTTGCAACTTCAACATTCAAGTCTCTGGTATTAAACAACTTCGATTTTTTTTCCTTTTCTTCAATCAAGTGTGTGATACTCCTAGTCATGAAATCTTTCAACTCTTGCTTCTTATGTTCTAAGACTTCTTCTTCCTTCCTTCTCGTCTGATCTCTTTCAATCCAACGTTTTCCTAGTAACATAGAAAATGGAGCGATGTTCTTAGTAATTTTAACAACTTCAAATTCTTCCTCTGTCGAAGCTCCATTGGCATTCATAGATATCTGGGTGAGCTTTCCACATAGGTTTATCATCTTTCTTCTGAATAGTCTTATTCCTCCCAATGAAGGAATCATAGCAGGCTTTCCCAAAGTTTCCCAAGTTCTTTCTATCATAATATTCACCTATGTTTCTTCATCCAGAACACAGTCAATGTCGAAGTCTCCTATTCTTGCTTCTGTGCATTCTTTTTCTTTGAATATCTTTGATAAGCTAACATGTCGGTGGTTATTCAAGGTTTCTTTCATCTGTAGCAATACTTTCTCTGATTCTTTCTGGGGTTCTGTCCTAGTTTCATTTGCTTGACTTTTCTCATGGTATTCTTGTCTCATATTCATACTTTCAATCTTAGCAATCATTCTAGGGAATTCTAATACTTCATGGTCCATAGCATTGCAACAAATGCAAATAGGTCTTTTTCCAAGGCATTTCTTAGCAAGATTTCCTGGTTTTCTACAACTGTAACAAAGGTTTAATCCTCTCTTTCTTTTAAATGATCCCCAGCTTTTCCTGTACTACGCGCCAAGATCATAGTAGGTAGTCTGCAACAAATTATTTCTAGGGTCCTGCATCCATTTGTTAGTCCAAACATTCTCTCTGTGCATAGATATAACATATCTTTCACTATTCTTATCAAATCTACTTATATCAAATATTCTTTCATCTATCAGTGCCCTAGTTTTCAAGCTAGGACAAATCTTATCAAACCTGCCTAGATCCATACTCTAGAAACAAAAATTTCCACTTATCTTACTTCTACAGAGAACAAAGCTTATAGATCTTACCTCTTTAATCTCACTTTCACATTTATCAGGGAACAAAGCTCTCAGATCTTACCTCTTTTCTTCAAATCTAACCTCCTTCCTTCAGATCTGACCCTTCTTCTTCGCACAGAGCTCCATAGATCAAGTAGTGTTGCGTACTAGGGAAACAGTTCTATGCATGGATATTTCACAGTTTCAAGTTGGATATTTGCACAAAGCTTATTCTTCCTCATTTCCCAACAATCACAGTTTCAGGTCCCGACAGTGGAACCATTTGTTGGCACAGGGGCAGACCCAGGGTTCAATGCTACAAAAGCACACCAACAAAACCCTAACTACCGACCCTTTCAGAAACACCTATGAAGTAGATGAAGTCTCACCCAAGGTAGAGGTAGGGGTGGTTGCAGGAATCAAATGTCTACAACCTTAGCTGGGACACAGATCTATGATTCTAACACTTAACAGAGCACTTAGCAGTTAACATTCATCAATATCCAGTTCTTAGTTAGAGTACAATGAAATCCTACTCTTAGCATAGATAAACCCTAAACTACAAAGCATCATAGTATTCATTCAGATCTAAGGTATTTAAGCACTAAGAATACTTACATAAGTCAGATCTAACATCCATCCACATCATTAGGAACAAAGCATCAATAGATCTATCTATCATTCATCTATATTAAAGCACTAAGCAAGTAAAAACATCAACAAATCACACAAAGCATAGCAACATAGCATGTACGTGGTTCACCCCCACCCTGGGGCTACGTCCACCAACTCTTATCTTCTTTATTATCTTTGGTCAAGATTCTTACAGGCACATATCATCAAAATCCTACTCTGCAGAAGACAGGATATCTGCGCACACTCTGCCAGATCCTCCTTCTTTGAGCTAGGGCACAACACCAAGCCTTTACATAGTCTCTTACAGTTACTTGTACTTAGCCTTGCAAGCCTCACATAGTATGCACAAAGCACTTACAACTCTTGATCACATAGATCAAACACTAGCAATTAGCACCACTTACAACTGACTTCTCTTTACTTACATCGCCTAGTATTCTATTTATACATTACAAAATTGGGCCTAAACATGGGTAAACAAATGGGATGACATTCCCATACCTGTTACATAAGCCCAAAACCCAAAAATCCCTAAAAATGGATCGAGATCCCTCGATATCCACTTTGTCTTGTGCTCCTCTTTCGACAGCCTGTCGAAGTCCCAAAAATAGGTCAAACATGACCAAGAATCCTCAAACTTGGTCAAGGGCCAACAATCACATGGGTCCCTTGAAAATTCTCATGGGATACCCGCTAATATCTTAACCATGAATTGGTTAAGGACATGGAAATGAGCCCTTGATCATACAGGTGAAGGGTCTAAAGGATGCGCCCTCCTTCCATAGAATCTGAACATAGTCTTCCCATGAAGATAATTTCGAGAGGTCGATAGGTCTTAAGCATTTCAGTTACCCCTGCCATGACTCTCTTGTAGACCCACATCTCATAACCCTCTAGCGGATAAGTTGAGGCAACTACAAGACCATTCAAAAACATGGGATTCATAGAAATACAATCAACATTTCTACCTTAATCATTCATTACAGAAATTAGTCATAGACATGTATATTCAATCATTAATTCCATTGCAGTTCACAAAGTATGAAAATACTTATCATGAACCAAAGATCATGGAGCAAATGATGAAATGGGTTCATGTTTCCACCCAACCGTAGGAACAGCCACTCCTGAATGGATTTATCGTTGGCCACCCCCTAGATAGACCATGATGCTCTGAGAGAGACTCTTTGTTCTTTCTCCATAACAATCAGGGATGGAGGTTACTCTCCTCCTCCCATAGGGTTCTTAGCAAACGATTTTCTCTGTACCAAGCAAGGGGGTCTACATGATTACTTCCACATTCCCTCATCAGCCTTGTTTATCATCTTGGACTGAAAATGCTACCAACAACTTATTTTTCCCAGAGAGATCTTTTTTCTTAGTTCTCCTCTGAAAAACAGAGAGATGCAAGTGCTCTTTTCTCTTCTGGAGACTGGTCTCTTGACTCTACTTCCTCACAGATCTACCTCTGCCCAAAAATCACCTCCTTTCTTGCTTTCCTCAACAAGATTACATGGATTCGAATCCACAGATCATGGTCAGGTATGGAAGCCTTGCAAATGGATACTCTGCCCCATATCCTCATTAACTCTTGAGGAGGATTTTCCAACCACCAGCCTGACTGCTAATTCATTTTTGGGTCAGACTATTATTCTAGGTCTGAGCAATTAAATCCATTAAGGTACTGGTTTGGTGGGGTTCATCTCAACCATTTATGGTTCCCCTCACTATCTATCTCATAGCATCATGATCTATATTGGCAAACCCCCTATTTCATCGGTTATGCAACACTATCCATTTTAATTAATAACATAAATACATGCATTACCTTTTATAACAAAAAGTTTCATCAAACTCAACATTCATACATATTTGGTCTACCATAGTATTTTGGCAAGTTATAGTTATATTTACAAGCTGGGGGAAACAGGGGTATTACACATTCACTGATGGGTTTTCAGGTTATCACCAAATAAATATTGTGTAAGAGGATTGACATAAGACAACCTTTGCGAAAGAATGGGGTTATTACCAATACACAGTTGTGCCTGGAATTTGCAATAAATAACCCATGTTCATAATGCATATCTTGAGATGACTAAAATTATTTGGTTAGAACAATCCAGTATTCAATATAATGGAGTACTTTAAAGTAATAAGAAAATTTGCATACCATTGATCATGGGGTTGTATTTTATCATTTTCAAGGTTAATTATGTAATTAATATAATAACCCATGTTTATGTAAAAAATAATATAGTTAATATCATTCTTAGAATAGAGCATGGAGAAATTATTATATTATATGCACTTTTTTTGTAATTTTATGTCCTTGATTGGACCTAATGATTATGATGGTTGAAGCCTATGCACCATATAGTGGTGTACATTATGGGATATATATATCCAAGTTTGATGTGTAGCATGTGCACATTGAAAGTATGATCTACAATAGAAATACTCAAGAAATTAATTAGAACGGGAAATAACAATACTATCACCAAAACTGAGAGAAAAATTACCATCACTTTATTTAGAATAGGAATCAGGATTACATAGATTATTTTTATTACACAATGGCTTGAATGGTTCAAGCTACAACTAGTTAGATAGATATGATCAACTACTTCCTTGGGACTTGTGCCCAACTATTCTTTTCCTTCAATAAGTTGAGAGAGTGTGTCTTCCAAGAATCCAACCGGCTAAGGGAGTTCTCCTTCCTTGGGATTCACATGGATGTCTGTTGGGTTTCCCAATTCCTCCATGTTTAAACCCATTAGTGTCCCCACTTATGTTAGCAAATGAGGAAAATTCTTGTGTATGGAAGCTTATGAAAATCATTTAGCCTGAGAAGGAGTTTTTCCTGTGTGACCAACAAGGTAAGAGGTGTGTTGTTGATTATGAGTGGTGGTATGGCGAGTGTCAAGTAAGGTGTCTTGTAGCAAGGGAGGCTGGAAATCAAGGATTAACTCAATAGGAT
>SNQJ01S0152373.1:0-22928 GCA_010110895.2 Picea sitchensis | reverse complement strand
ATCTGTTCAAAAGGGGAACAGACGGACACTGCAACCACTACAGCCTCACCCCCTGCACCTTCTATCCAACAGAAATAGGTCGACAAGGTTGCAACAAAGAAAAAATATTCCTTTTTCACACCTTCCTCTCATGTAGCTCGACTTGTTGAACAACCTCAGCTTCAACAGGTTCATGACAGACTTCCACAAACTAAGAAACGCGACGTCTCCAACAATACAAGCAACTCACTAAGATGCAGATCTAGCAAATGCTTTTCCCTCTCCACCGGGAACTCAACGCAATGGAGACCTTTACTTCCTAAGGAGGGAGGATTGATCCAGGTGGATATCGGTGGCCACCCACCTTTTTCGACTGGCTCAAAACAATTTTTTGGCAATTTTGACAATTTACTATTTTTAGCAGGTTTTAACTTCCGAGGCAATTTTGACAATTTACTATTGTAATCATCTTCTTGCGAATGCGAGTAGCCGTCACATATCTTCTCAGAGATAAGATGCCACCATTCTAATGAGTCTTTCACTCTGTATCTTTATAGTCTCTATACATTTATGTCATTAATAGAAATCATGTATTACTGTATATCTGTGTTTATGGTTGCATCTCTGATACATTTATGTTATATTATTGAATATCTGTGATATATTTGTGCATTTCTTTATTGTATCTCCGATCTCATTTCGTGCTGAAAATAATCTGAATCAATCCTGGACTCCAAAGCGGTTTGTGGTTACCCCTGTCGATTTTCTCCTCGGCCCGAGAAATTATAGGGTGATAACATAATGGAGACCATAGTGGGGAACTTTCTCCAGTAGTGCAATTCAAGTTTTGGTTTTGAATTGTAATGGTGAACAGAAGCCAAACACCATAACGTTGTTCCATTCACTTGGCGACTCCATTGAATGAAAAATTCAGAAACATAGATTCACTGGTGACTCCACAAGATCAATATGGGATCAGTTGCAAGGAGATATTCTCCAACGAACAAAGATTACATTCCAGGTTTCCCAAACAAAATGCCCTAGGTAAATTGACAAATAAATCTTCCTATTTTTCAAGATGAGAATGTTGATGATGCCTTGTTACATCTCATTAAATTTCACATACATTCATGGAAGATGAAATTTGAATGGCATGAGGACTGCCACATGAAGATGTTCATGGAAACATTAGAAGGAAATGTGAGGAAATGGTATGAAGGTTTAAACCCTGACAACTTGTTTTCTTTAAAAGATTTCCACATAGCATTTTATGAGCATTATAAAGAATATTTTCCATTTTTGTCATTAGTGGAAAATTGTTGTGATCAGTTTGAGGATTTCATATAGTACCTTGAAAGTATTGATGAAGATCTAGAAGGTATGAATGATGAGGATATGTTAGAAGAACTTTATGAATTTCCTTCTCAGGTTAATTGTCATGATGATCAAGAGAAGTTAGTTGAAGATGAAATCAATCAAGAAATGAAAGTAGATTCCCATGATCTCTCTTCGGAGACAAATGATAATTCATCTGCTCCTTTGTATTAAACTAAAGAAGATATTCAACATCATGGTCAATCTTAAGGAGAGAAAGAAAACAATTGTTGTTTAATCCAAAGAAAACAAAGACTACCTCCTCCTTTAACTGAAGAAGAAATTAATTAGATTCTAAGTATGCAACCAACCTCTCAATATTTATGTGATCAAGAGATTAATTATATTTGTTCTACTGCAGATTTATGTATTGAAGTCGTTCCTCATGAAGAAACAAATGTAGAACATATTGATGTTGATGTTGTTTTACATTCACAAGAAGGCTTATTATTAGAAATTAGTTTTGTTCATCAAAATGATGGTCTTCAGACAAAATTTAGCAATCTCAATAAAGATATATCAGATTTGCTGGAGGACAACATATTGGTATACAATGAAGATGCCATATCGGATAATCATGAAGAATGTTTAGATATTCTCTTTGAGAATGATCCTGCGCATAATAAATTGGAACAAAGAGTAGTCCTAGATGAAGTTTGTTATTTGAATCCTCAGGACCAAGTATTTTTCCAAGATCCTTTTGTTGGTCTCTTAGAATCATTTAAAGGAGTATTCTATGCCATGAATGGTTTTTTGCAAGATTTGAGGAAATAATTGAACACTTATGTTCAACGACAGTTAAGACGGGAGTGGTCATTTTTTTTTTTCAGCTTGCTCAAAAAAGTGAACAAGAATCAGTCATGTTGTCATTTACTTAACTGGCTATATTGGAGAGAAGAGTTCACTTAGTGTATATATCATCACTAAAGTAGAGTAGGTAGGAGTGTGCCAATAAGATCAACAGGATGAGCACTTCTTTCTTTTTTGGTTTTTCATAGTTTAATTTTCATTTTGGTTTGTAACTCTCTGGTTTAGAACAGGTACAAGAAATGGTCACAAGCTTTAGTTGGGTAACAACCCAATGGATAAGACAACTAGTCTGCGCACTCAGAGTTCCTAGATTGATGGCACCTCATGCTGAGATGCCATCCCCAGGTGGAGCCTATGTTAGGATCCTATAAATTATAGGGAAATCAATATTCTGACTGGTATCTATTTCAGGCATAAAACAGATTGCTCGTGGCACATAGTGAAAATGTGAAGGTGGCAGATAGTTCTATAGATCTCAACAGTTATCACAGGTCAATTTGTGGATTTTGTCAAAAAAATTGGTTTCTTAGGTGTTTTGGGGAAAATTTGATTTTGGGAAAATGTACCATTTGTTGTTTAAAAAATAAATTGGTTTATTAAGCCAATTTTGACTTTAATAGTCAACATTACGCTATCGGGCTAGTTTTGGTAAGCCACATGGAGAAGGAGCCCATGAGGAGGCACCCCTATTCTTAATGCATTAGTGTATTACGTAACCTTCATTATATATAAACACTTCTATCTATTTACATGGAAACAATATGGGATATATCCCATAAATGAATTTTAAAATCAGGGACCGAGCAGCTGTTCGAAAAACAAATGTACAAGGTGTCATCACCACAAAAGAAGTTCTTCCGTGATGATATGAAGAAATACATGCAAATGCATTCGTTCCAAGATAGTGGAGGTTGTCACGGAGGGCGTTACATATGCAGAAATGGTAGGTTTTATGAGCGATGCCATTTATATGGATACCAGAGGCATGAGATATAGTTACAGTCCAGAGACTTCATTGTTGATAATATTAAAATCGTCATGGATGTACAGTGGTATGATACTTATATCTCCATGCCCGGCTGCGATAAAAATTAGGGTCAGTTTTTGCAGGTTTTAACATTTCGATTGGCGCCCCCAATGCCACATAACTAGGTTGCTTTGTTTTTGTGCGAGAATTATTGGCTTGGGGGTCTGACTGCTTTTAGCCAGATGCGTCTGGACACCCGCCATGTGTTCACAAATTTTGCTGTCGAGGCAGATATATGGGACAGAGCACCCATAGATATTGTCCTTGATGTAATGAATGGAGAGAAGTTGTGGTCTGTACTCTTCAGTATATTTATGAATCCAAATGGCTTCTTTGAAATCAAGTCAAGCCTAAATGGAATGACTGGGAGGACGTGGAAAAGCAAGTTTCCACTCTCAGTTTTGGAGCTAAATGCACAAGCCACAATCAAATGAAGATTGAATCGACCTCTTTATACCAATTTGGAATGTTTCCTTTTGATCAATCCTTTGCGATGGAATTTGAAATGTCGTTCACTATTGAAAGGAGTTTGACAGAGTATTTGTTAAGGATAAACTGCGCTTCCAGATTTTCAGGGAAGCAATCAAATCATTTCTCAATTGATAGTGAAATCTAGTAGAACACTGTGGCAGTTTGAGGGCAGAGTATCTCAGGCTTCTACGAGTTTTGAATTTATAGGAAGAGTATTTTGGCCATAAATTTAGCAATCAAAAGCAGAATATCAGGCATCTTTCAAACAGATCGATGATATGAATATATCTATGTGGCAGTCAAGTCCAGATTTCGAGCAAGATAAGGAATATAGATGGCAGAGTATTTCAACTGCCCAGATTCTTAGGCTCAAAATCAACAAATCAGGGGTCAATTGAAGATATTCAAATGTAAAAGTGGTAGATGACAGTTTCAAGCATTTATAGTCTAAGGAGATTTGACTCCGACAACTTTGAGCATTCAACAACTTTTTCCACCAATTTATTTTAGTATTATTTGTTTTGATTTTGTTAGACTTTATTTTCCAGCAAATCAATGACTAGAGGTATTGTTTTATTATAAAAAAGAGTGATTTTGTAATAGAAAAGGCGGGGTAGGATTAGAGAAGAAGAAGTACTAGTGCTGTGATGTAAGTTCACAGTGAGCATGTTCTTGATTTCCAAGCATTACAAAAATGCAGGATTCTTGTGTTAAACACCTTGACGATGTGTAATTTCTCCATGTAATTGTTTTCCCTGTTTCCACAATCACTTTTCTTTCTGAATTATGAAATAGAGAGAAGAATAACATAATTCGTTGGAATATACGCTATATTTCTTGACTTTGGACAATTTAAATGTTTTCCTTTGATAGACAGGTGGGGAATTCTTAATTTCATATCTCCTATTCTGCTTTCCATTCAAAGCTTGAAGATCTAGTGTTTTAGCTACCTAGCCTTGCAGTTTCATCTTACAGAAAAGGATTTGAATAGTTTGTTGTTTTGACTCAATTGCCCAATAGTCTCCTTTCTTAGTCCTTACTCCATTTCTCACAATCAAAACCCTATACAGTTATACCTAGCATAATATCTTCCCTAAAACAAAGTTAAATCCAATAGAGAGATCCCTCTCTGGGTCTTGGAGCTCTAGATACTGGACTCCAAAGTAGTTTGTGGTTACCCCTACCGATTTCCTCCTCAACCTGGGAAATTACAGGGTGATAACACATCCCATATTAAGAGAGTATCTAGATGTATTTCCAGAAGAGGTACCAAGAATATATCCAAGAAGGGATATTGACTTTTCAATAGAAATTGTAGCAAGAGTGGTGCCAGTGTCTAGAACACCCTATAGAATGAGTACACCAGATCTAGTTGAGCTCAAACTACAACTAAAGGAGATGTGGGACAAAGGATACATTCGGCCTAGTGTGTCCCCATGGGGAGCACCAACCTTGTTTGTGAAAAAGAAGGATGGCACACTTAGATTGTGCATAGACTATAGACAACTCAATAAGATGACCATTAAGAATAAGTATCTCTTGCCAATGATTGATGACTTATTTGACCAATTAAGGGGTGCTACAATTTTCTCTAAGATTGACTTGAGATTTGGATACCACCAGGTTCAAATTAAGGATTGAAGACATCCACAAAACAACCTTTAGGAAAAGATATGGTCACTATGAATTTGCGGTGGTGCCATTTGGGCTTACCAATGCACCAACCACTTTTATGTGCTTAATGAATAATGTAATCAGTAAGTTCCTGGATAGATTGTATTGGTTTTCATTGTTGATATCCTAATCCATTCCAAGAATAGGGAAGAGCATGAAGGACATCTCAAACTAGTGCTTCACGTGCTAAGAGAACATCAACTCTATGCTAAGTTTAGTAATTGTGAATTTTTCCAAAAACAAGTCCATTACTTAGGCCATGTTATTTTTGAAGGAGGAGTGGCAGTTGATCCTGACAAGATCAAAGCCATTATGGATTGCCATACCCCAAAGGATGTATTTGATAATGAATCCTTTATGGGCCCATCAGGATACTATAAGAGGTTCATAAAGGGATTTTTCAAGATTGGTTTCCCAAACACATCCCTTCAAAAAAAGGGAGTTAAATTCATTTGGACATCAAAATGTGAAGAAATATTCCAAGAGCTGAAATACCTTCTAACCAATGCACTTGTGTTGAAGATTGCAGACCCAAACAAAGAATTCCTTGTGTATACAGATGCCTGCAAGGAAGGGCTTGGAGGAGTCCTTATGCAAGAAGGACATGTAATTTGCTATGAATACATAAAATTGAATGAACACAAAATCAATTATGTGACCCATGATCTAGAATTGGCTACCATAGTACATGCTCTAAAAATGTGGAGGCATTACCTCATAGGTAAAAGATTTGTGCTTATGACAGACCATAGTGGGTTGAGATATTTTTTTGATCAACCAAAACTCAATTCTATAAAAGCTAGATGGATGGCTCTCCTTAGTGAGTTTGTTTTTGAAATAAAACATATCAAAGGAAAATAAAATAGGGTGGTTGATGTCCTTAGCAGAAGTATGAAAGTGAGTCACTTGGAAGCTGTAAGCACCTGTGAATAAGATTTCAGAGAGAGATTCAAAAGTGTACAAGAGACAGACACACTTTTCAAAACTGTAAAATCATACTTAGAACAAGAGTCCACATGGATGAAGTATGAGCGTTATCAATTGTTGAATGATGGCCTGTTAACTTACAAAGATAGGTTGTATATTCAAAATTGTGACGACTTTAAGAGGTTCATCATGGATGAAATACACAAAAAACCATATACTGGTCATCCTAGTTATCAAAAGATGATCACAACCACTAGGAAATCATTTGATTGGCCCGAACTAAAAAATGACATAGCTGATTACTTGGACAAATGTCTAGAATGTCAGTAGGTTAAGGTAGAGCACCGACATCCAACAGGGATGTTGCAGCCCCTACAAATCCCAGAGTGGAAATGGGAAACCATATCCATGGATTTCATCATAGGGTTACCAAGATCAACCAAACAAAATGATGCCATAATGGTAGTTGTGGAAAAATTGAACAAGGCTGCTCACTTCATTCCCATCAAGTCAAAATATATTGCCATTATTTTCATGAAGGAAATATTTAGACTGCATGGCATGCCTAAGGATATCATATCCGACCGAGATACACAATTTACTTCAACCTTTTGGAAATATCTATTTGTTGGCTTCGAAACTAAATTGTTATTTAGTGCAACCTATCACCCTCAAACTCATGGGTAGACAGAGAGGGTAAAACAAGTGTTGGAGGACATGGTAAGGATGCATGTGATGCTTCATCCCAAGAAGTGGGAAGACTACCGACCACTGGTAGAATTTCCTACAACAATGGCTATCACGATTCATTGAGGATGAGCCCTTTTGAGGCCCTCTATGGTAGCCAATGCAAGATTCCAATCAGCTAGGATAACCTAGTGGAAAAAATTACAATCGGGCCAGATACACTAAAAGAAATGGAGCAACAAGTAGTACAGATAAAACGTAATCTGAAAATAGCTCAGGATAAAGAGAAAATCTATGTAGACAGAAAAATGACTCCTAGAGAGTTCAAAGCAAGGGATCATGTGTATCTCAGAGTTAGACCCAGGAAAATCTCCTTGAGAATGGGAGTCTGTGCCAAGTTGGCACCTTGGTATTGTGGACCCTTTGAAATTTTGGATAAATTGGGACCTGTAGCATATAGACTTGCACTTCCTCCCACAATGAAGGAACAAAATGTTTTCCATGTTTTGTTATTTAAGAAATATGTACATGATTCTAATCATATAATTGTTTAGTCTATGATTCAGGTGGAACCAGAGGGATAATTCCTGCCAGAACCACAATGCATAATAGACAGGAAGTAAATTCCACTCAGTAACAAAACCATTGCACAGGTCAAGGTGCAGTGGAAACACTTTGGTCCATATGAAGCTACATGGGAAATGGAGGATGCCATGAAACATGCATACCCATTTTTGTTTACTTCTGTACATATAGAGCACATCAATAGGTAGAACGTCGAGGATGATGTTCCTTTAAGGGGGAGGGGATTGTAATACCCCTATTTCCTCCAGCTTGTAAATATAAATATAACTTGACAAAAGACCGTGATAGACTAAATATGTGTGAATTTTGAGTTTGATGAACCTTTTTGTTATAAAAGGTAATGTATGTATTTATGCTATTAATTAAAATGGAAAGTGTTGCATAACTGTTGAAAAGGGGGGTTTGCCAAGATAGATCATGATGCTATGATAGACATGGTGATGGGTGTTAGCACTAGGAACCACCCTCAGATTGCATAGGAGGTAAGCTCAGTACCCATCAGGTTATATATAAATGTAAATGAGTTTAAAGAGGTCAAATTGATAATACTCAAGATAATAATGTTCCAAATCAGAAATCTGGGCTAGCATGCATAAGAAATTGGGGTCTTGATCAACTTTAGTCAATAAGTGGGAATAAAGGTGAATAGAAATAAGACTTTGGTGAGGAAAATGTAGAGGTATGCTATGGACATAAAGTCTTCAAACAACCTAAGGAGGAAAAACTCAAACACAAGATCTTCTTGAATTCAAAGTTTAAGGAATCTGAAGAACATCATATCAGTACTATAATCAAACATCCTTCATAATACCACTACAACAATTCATGTGAATAATTCAATCATTAATACTTCAGTATCAGAGGCCAATAAGATGGAATAAGAAAGATGAATTATATTAATCAAGACGTCTCAAATAAAGTACATAACCAGTTAACCAGTAGCTTCATCAAAATATTACAATAAGGGAGCCTAGCTCAACCATTCGAACCTACTAAAGCATTTGGAAAGTTTATTTATAACAAAGAGAGAAGGCAACAGTTGGAGGTGCGAGTTGGCCTTCCTCCCACAAAATTATCCAAATAGTTATTTCATCTAACAACTAGGATAACAATTATGCTATAAAAAAGGAAAATGTTGGCCACTGATCCAACCAACTTTAAACTGACTTGATCTTCTTTTATGCGCATCGACTTGCATGCCAAGTGTTCTATAGAGGCTTGTAATCTATCATCATGCTGCCAACTACCATCTCAACCATTCTCCACATCATCAGCCACTCACAAGGATGATAACTCAAACCCCTTGATTTTAGGTACATGTTGGTAGCGTCATTTGGTAGCGCTCTGGGTAGCGAGCTTTTGTAGTGCCTCCAAAAAACTCTCTGTAATTCCATAGCACAACTTAAAAAACAGGCCTGCAGAATGGGTAGCGTCGATCCTGTGTGTCTCTTTGCGTAATTCAGCCTCTATTAAAATTTTGGTAGTGCCAAATACTGTGTAATTTGTTCTCTGTGTAAATTTCGGTAGCGCCATGCCTGTGTATCTGTTCGTGCAATTTGGTAGCGCCCGACCTAAAAAACAAATAGGTAGCACCCTGTGGAATTTGCAGTGTGATCATTACACTACTTAACTATGTTGGTATCACCCTATAGAATTCACAGCTACTACCATCGCTACACCAATATTAGGATATTAGGTAGCGTTATAGGTAGCAGATTGATAGCATATGAAAATTCGATAATTTTGTAGCGCCATAGCGCTACAAAATGTATGCTATTTTTCTGTTGAAGGGATTAACTCATTGCAAAATACCAAAAACCTTGAGCTATATGCATTATAATCCTGTAAAGCCTGTATAAGTGGAAAAAAGTAATACTTCCTCATTCATTTATCCTTGAAAAAAAGGGACATTATAAAAAATGGAGCTCACCTTTCACCAATCACTTCATCAACCTGACACTCCTTCTTGTGGGAGGACTTCCTTTTGGCTCATCAACATGCTTCCCTTTTGTAGTAACATGCTTCTTCACTGGAAGTGTGCTTTTCTTGACTATTGGTTTCTCCTTTTCAATGGCAGCCTCGACCAACATATTCAGATTTCTCCGAGCCACATCATCCTTGACTTGTTGCAACTCTGCTTTGAATTTTCTTTTCCGAGACCGAAAGTCTCTATTTTTCCTATAAAGGTTATTGAGTTTCTTATGGAGAGGAAGGGATCTTCTTGCTACAAATATTGCTAAATCAAGAGTGTGGCTGTAACCATCCATGAGTTCTTTCATCTTAATCCTTTCAGATAGGGCTTCAGATTTCAAACGATCCACCTCCTTCCTAGCTTCCCTGAGATGTTTAATCATATTTTGAAGGTCTGGTTGCTAGGTGGAGTGGTGATGTTGACAGTCTCAACATACTTCTTTATGGCTTTATCTTCATCTTCCTGTTGCACATGGACTACCTCTACATCTCATCAGGCTTCTCAATGCCTTTTCCCTTATCTATATTCTTCTTTAGAATGGAAGCTTTGGTAGGACTTGTACTTCAACAGCCTCTTTGAGATATGATGATCTTGTGAAATGCTTTTTGACCTTTGTACTAGTTGTTGAAGGAGATGAAGAGAAATGTAGTTTCCTTCCTTTCTTGGCTGTGGCTTTAGTAGAGGAAGGGACCTCTTCTAATTTTGGTGCAGGAGGGGGTGAAAGGTCTCTATGAGGAGAATGGTAGGCCTCTTTCTCTGTTTACTCAACTTCCTTTATGACCTCTTGGTCTTGGGTAGGGGCCCTGTTCTTTCTTTTGTTGCTGGCTCCCGCTGGAGCAGTACTAGTGGATGGAAAAGGGCTTGGTATATTTGACTGAGGAGTGGCTTCTATGTCCAACTTCATGTGAGAAGAAACAATGAATTGTTCCCATGATATGTTCCTCTTTCTCAGTTCTTCTGAAACCAACATTCTAATCAACCCAGAATGAAAAATAGTAGTATCCACAATCTTTGATTTGGATTGAAATCTATCTGACATTTTCCCTATGCTTCTCAACAAGTAGAAAGGAATGTTCATTTCATCTTTACCAGTAAAATGAAGCAAAAGCCTTATATGGTATTGGTATAGTATATTAAACCTCCCCTCACATGTGAAGTATCTTTGAATGATATTCAACATTTTATCAAACTCTCCAACTAGATGACTTTTTGGTACCCCTTTGGACAGGTTGTCAGTCTGATACTCTGGCTTAAGGAAGTATTTTGAAAAGGCTGCATTCAAAGCCATTGATTTAAACCATTTCTCTCCTGTAATAGGAATCCTCATGGTTGTTGAAATGGAGGCTTCAGACACCTCAAAATATAAGTCTCCTACCTTAGTCTTCAGGCCAAAAAAATGTGAGGCAAATTGCCTTGCCACCTCAGGCTGACCCCTCTACATGTTTTGGCAGAAAGTAAGGTAGCCCACCCTTTGAAAAACTTCTCTAGCCATGGGCTCTGACTCAAATAAATGCATGTCTATAGGTTCAGTTCTGACCATAGTACCTCCCTTGTGAGATTTCTTCTTTTGAGGTGTCTCCATAGATCAGGATGAGAAGTCAAAGTTAAGGTGTGGTGAAGGCTAGGAAAAAAACTAGAGTCAGAAGTCAATAAGGGATTGATAGTGAACAATTGATGTCTTTACCCAGGATTCTCCCAAACTCAAACTGCTTGTTGGCTTTTGAAAATGATGGCTGCAAAATTCCCTCCCCTTGACTGTTTACAAATATTAAAGACGAGGAACAATAATATGGTGAAGGAATCCACTGCAATGATGTTTGAAAATTGGGTTGAAAAACACTCCAATTCAAATGATAGAGGAATCAGGGGAAAAGGCAGTGTAGTTTCAGCAACAATTTTAGGCAGCACAATGCACATACAAGAGGTAAAGTTTGCTTGGGAACTCAAGACTCAGAGGCAAGATGAATAGATGTCTTATGATTGAAAACCAGGTGATGGTGACTGCAGGTCTATGCGAAGGAAGGATTGATAAAAAGTATGAGGGAAGGGTCCTCTTCCAATTCTGCAGGCACGATTGCTACTAGAACTCCAAGCGATAATTACTACTCAAAATTGATATGCAGACGAGGGAAACCATGGGATACATGGAAAAATCGGTGATAAATTGGAGCTCTGTAGATATTTGGGAGAGTTTCACAAGCATCTTAGCCTCCAAAACCACCTCAACAATTGATCCCGTAGTGCCTCTATTAATTGGCCTGAACTGATAGTTTTAGTAGCGCTGAGTTTTTTTGAACATTTCAAACATTAAAATCCATTGGGAAGCTCATAAAGATCAAATCCTCGAAGGCATGTTTTAACTAACCAAGGTGCTGAAAACAAGGCATACATGACATCAAAACTATGATAATGAATCAAGGAAAAGGATGAAGGACATGGAGTGCGCTACAGAAACTCCTAGTGAGTTGGTAGTGCTCTTTTTTCAAAAAACTGTTTTGATCATTTTACGAGGACAAAGGGACAACATGGAAAGGATACAAAGGCATGAGTGAGGAGAGTGACCTGTCAAGTCAAGTTGGTCATGGGCTGAGTTAGGCTTAGTGTCAAGTCATGACGTGGGTCGAAACATAAGCCAAGAAAATGATCCTAGGCCAAAAATCTATATGAGGGTCAAAACATAAGTCATGACTTAAGCCTTCATTTATTCAAGGTAACCTAAGTAAATCACACTTTAAGAAAATAAATCAAAATTTAAAAATCTAAAGGCTTGGAAAAATTTAAAAATAAGGGCTAAAGACCCAAGGAAACTTAGTGTGATAACAGGGGGAACCAGAAATGGTTGATATGACCCCCACCAAACCAATACCTTACTGGATTTAATTGCTCAGACCCATAACGCTCATCTAACCCATAAATGAATTGCCAATCAAGCTGGTGGTTGGAAAAGCCTCCTCAAGAGTTAATGAGGAGATGGTGCAGAGTACCCATCTGCAAGGCTTCCATACCTGACCACGAGCTAGGGATTCATACACACACAATATTGATGAGGAGGGAAATAAGGGAGGTGATTCATGGGCATAGGTAGATCTACGAGGAAGTAGAGTTGAGAGACCAATATCCATAAGAGAAAAGAGAGTTTGCAGCTCTCTAGTTTTCGAAGGAGAATTGAGAAACAAGTTTTTTCTGGGCGCAAGAAGTTGTTGGAAACATTTTTATTCCAACTGATAAATGAGGCTGATGAGGGACTTTGGAAGTACTCGTGCAGACCCCCTTTCTTGGTACAGAGAAAATCGTTTGCTAAGAATCCTGCAGGAGGAGGAGAGTAACCTCCATCCCTGACTGTCACAGTGCAAGAACAAAGAGTCTATCTCAGAGCATCATGGTATAGCTAGGGGGTGGCCAACGATAAATCCATTTAGGAGTGGTTATGCCTACGGTTGGGTGGAAACATGCACCCCTTTCAGTAATCGCTTCATGATCTTTGGTTTCTGATAAGTATTTTCATACTCTGTGAACTGAAATGGAAATAATGATTGAATATAAATGTCTATGACTAATTTATGTATTGAATGATTAGGGTAGAAATTATCATTGTCTTTCTTTGAATTCCATGCTTTTGAATGGTCTTCTGGTTGCCTCATCTTAGCCACTAGAAGGTTATGGGATGTGGGTTTGCAAGAGAGTCGGGGTAGCGGTAACTGAAATGCTTAAGTCCTAGCGACCTCTCGAAATTACCTTCAAAGGAAGACTACATTCGAATTCTATGGAAGGAGGGTGCCTCCTTCAGACCCTTCACTTGTATGACCAAGGGCTCATGTCCATGCCCTTAACCAATTCATAGCTAAGAGATTAGTGGGTAGCCCATGAGAATTTTCAGGGGACCCATGTGACCAAGGTCTGGGAACCCTGTGCTAGGCTCGAAAGGAGCTAAGCCTTTCTAGCTTCAGAACTCTGGGAGTTTGGAGCTCCGAGGTGTTACAACCTTACCATTTGCAAACTGGTCGAAGGCAAATTATTGACACGGTTAACCACAAGGTTGACCGACGTCTAGCAGTTTCCCTAACCATGGAAGATAGACATGCCCCACTTTTAAACCTTGACCCACTTACCAATCATGAAGTATCACGAGCCGCAGATCCAAGGGTATCCAAGAGTCCCCATGATCTCTGGATCTACGTTGATTTAAGTCCAACGTGGACTACTTTGGGAGAACATAGGTGTTGTAGCACCAAATTCCCTGAACTCGGGAGTTATGAATTGATATGAGTTGTGGATCTGGGGAGTTTGTTGAGAACCCCTCTTAATTGTGCGATCACCTCGTGGAGGGACCCGCATACGATAATTCAGCGAAGTCCTACTCGAGAGAACGAAACTACTATAACGCAGAAACACCCAAATGTCGAACTCACAAATTCATGCGAGCCGTAGATATGAGGATGTTGCGGGGCCGCTCCCAACCA
Organism: Picea sitchensis; assembly: GCA_010110895.2. Classification (NCBI taxonomy): domain Eukaryota; kingdom Viridiplantae; phylum Streptophyta; class Pinopsida; order Pinales; family Pinaceae; genus Picea; species Picea sitchensis. The sequence goes on along the minus strand of SNQJ01S0152373.1, from coordinate 8,962 downwards.
TTAGATCTAGATTGTGGTTAGCCTGTCACTAACCACTCCGGGGAAAGGAGGAGGTCACACAATGGATCCCTCAAACACCAAAGTTACGAAGTAACATAGATAGTAGATCAATGGGTCTATGTGGACACACCTCCACTGTGAGATCTAAGGGCATTAGAAGGCTATCGGTCCAGAGTGACAAGGCACGATGACGCCACCCAAGGTGACATGGACCCACGTATGACATGCCATGTGTCACATGGATTCGTATGTTTCAAAGACCCTATATGCGCATTACAATGTGACATGAATCACCCACTGAAGGGGACACGTGTCATCTCTACCTTGTCGCATGTCACCCCCTGACACGTATTCACTTGGCTTATTGGTGGGTGGAGTACTCGAGACCCACTTTTCCTTAACTATGCATTTAATACGTCACCTCGTGCAAGGGTGAACCCTTCAGGAGTCCAAAACTTGGTAACTCTAGAGGTTTCGGGTGTAGTGTCATAGATAAGCCAAAAGTTCTGAAGGCCAGAGCCACATGGAAATATTTCGGGCTCCTTCGGGAGTTCAGGATTTTGGGACTCTGGGGAATAGGTGCATAGAAAGGAAAAGGGGCATTCAACGCCGAACTTTCGAACGCTGAACTCCCCCCTCTAACCACTATGTTAAACAAGGATCAAGTCTTGTCGTGGATTGGATGGTAGATGGAATTCCACCATGGACATAGGAACTTGGGGATGGCATGAATGAGAAGGACCCACATGGGCTCCATGTGGTCTTTGACTGATAATGACCAAATATCTTTGGGAGGTCATAACTTACAATCCAGAGCTCAGATTTGAGCCTAGTAACAGTCGTTAGAAAGCCACAAATGAGTAGAAGAGGATGTAGACCTCAAAAACATGATTCAAGATGATTAAAATAACCAAAAGTTTGATTCCCCATCCCTAGAAAGGGCACTTAGGGGTCAGGTGTGTTACATAATGAATACACTTCCTGACCTCCTACATTCTCCAAAAATTCATCTATGAACGTGTTAGTGATATTTCTTGTAAAGGGGATAGAATGAAAAAGAATGGGTTAAAAACCCACTTGTCCTAAGTTTTGAATGCTAATGTGCCCGTGGTAAGTGACAAGCAAGTCCGAGCGACAGCGATTCGCGTGCCCAGATCAACGACGCGTATGGGATTCCAGACCCCCCCGCCTTTCTACCTTTAAGCGGAGGGGGGGGGGGGTCCGGAATCGGGCGCGCAGCTTTCCAACGACCGAGATTTTAGCGCCCGGATCAACGGCGCTTGCGCGATCTCATCATTCTCAGCTGCTCGATTTTAAATCAACCTGGGGCCCTCTTTCTTACCATGTCACCTTGCCATCCGTCCATCCCCCCTCTTCCATTTATGTAGTCCATCCTACGTGTCATCGTCCACTTGCCTCTCACCGCACGACCCGTTCCCTTCCACGTCAACCTCCCACTAAGAGTGTGTCCATTGCGTGTCATCTCCCATCCCCTACGCTTATTCCTTTTGTCATGAGTCTCTCCTATAACCTCTCTCGCCCCCTCATCTTTTCAGGCCTTGCCCTCATAGTCCGACGCCACCACTCCTGTCATGCGCCCTATCCTTCGCACTAGCCTCCACGCCTATTCGTCAAGCCATTCAGTTATTCCAGGTGTCAGCGCGAGAAGTCTTCCACATCCCAAAGTGCTGAGTTGGCCAGGTCATCCTCAATCCCCATGAAGCAGTTATTGAGGCAGTTGGTGGTGGTTAGACATCGTCTCCGCCATAATGGGAAAGTCTGGAAATGAATAAAAGGCACATCGATTCACCGATGAAACTGTCAGAAGATCGATCGCGTCTGCCATAAGTTGCACGACCATTCAGAGATTGCAGCTACAGATTGTCAGAAGCCATGCAGACGTAAAGATTTTAATGCTACGTCTCGATTTTGTTGTTGTTGCTAGTTTGAGTATATGTAGGCGTTTTCGCCATTTTTTTATCTATCGATGGTAGAGAAAAGCTCCCGACTGTAAAGTTTCAACAACCATTCTGGTTTCCTGGATATGCCTCTATGTTTGATATTTCTTGTTTTATGATAAACAATTCTCCTTTTCCATCTATGTTTCGTCTCATGCCAGAGAGTCCATGATCGAATGATTCGCGTGGATTGTTGCAGTTATGTTATGATAAAGGATTTGTTGTGACATTATTGTATTCTCTGTTCTCCTGTGTTTGAATGTAAAAGGATCTTGCGTTCAGATGCTTTCTTCTCCAGTCTGTTACAAACCTGATGTTTATGATAGACCTTTGCACTCTTCTCATGCAAGTCTTCCCTCTACTCACCCTTTATTACAACTCACTGTTTGAAGTTTATCAAGACCTCACTCGTCCATGCATTCCCGGCCTAGTTTCAGAGTTGAAATGATATTGTTCTGAGTTTACTTCCATTTGATCACCTCTTTAAAACCAATCGTGACATTAAACTGATGGGTGTCGGGCTCTGCTCCTGCAAGCAATCCAGGAGTGACTTCTGATGCTAACATTTCTGGCGTTGTTGCCAGGGACGAAGTTGAATATTTTCCCCAGGATTGAACGACAAAGATTAAACTGATTTTGAAGTTGCATCAGATATCAGAATTTGAAGATTGCTACTGTGCACTTGGCAACTCCATTGTGACGACTCCACTGGAGTGAACCCATTGTTAATTGTGGCTTTCAGAGGAAGACACACGCTGTCCCATCCACAGCTGCCCTTGGCCGTGCCTGAAGAAAATCCGGAGGTGATTAGAATAAAGGGGAAGCCCTCTCAAAGAGAAAGCTTCACCTCCGAATCAGGTATTTCCCCACCTCCTTCCGTAAAAACTCCATTTTCTTATTCTTAGCTTCCTAGTCGTCCTTCCTCTGAGGTTTCCTGTTTTCTGAATTTCGGGAGTGTTCCTGCTGAGTTTTCTCCTCCTGGTCTAGTATCAGAGGGAGAGATCCTTGTCACTCCCCCCTCTCTGGAAGCTATGCCTCAGTTAAGACCTCAGGCCTCTGAATGTTTCACTACCCTTCCTTTTATTACTACTGTTGCATGAAGAGAAGCATCTGCACATTCAGGCCCCTTAGACCTCTCTCTGTTTTCCCCGTCGTCTCCTTCGAGAACCTCTTTTCCGACATCTCCCGTTCACACTCCTTCTCCTCCAATTTCTCCTCCACCTAATATTCCTATAGCTGGTGCTAATCCCCCTCTGAATAGAATGGATGCCATAGTCGCTGCTAGATATGCTCCCTTAATTCTACCTCATCCCATGAATCCTCTCCCTGCTAGAGACTACTTGAAGTACATGCCCAAGTTCACTGAGGAAGGTGACATAACTGCCGAAGAGAACCTGGCTGCTTTCTACAATTATGTAGACAACCTCAATATTGAGAATGAAGATGTCTGGATGAGAGTCTTTGTCCAGAGCCTGGATGGCGAGGTGAGGAAATGGTTCAGGGGACTGGCCCATGGATCTATTGCTGGAATTGAAGCCCTGGTCAATGTTTTCCTGAGGCAATGGGGAGATAGGAAAGATTACATATATTACATGACAGAGTTTGGGTCTTTGAAGAAGATGGAAGGAGAGTCTGTCTCTGACTTCTCCAAAAGATTCAATAAAATGTATAACAAGATTCCTACAGAGATAAAACCCTCAGAGGCCTCTGCCCAAATTTCCTATGCTAGTGCATTCGACCCTGATTTCTGTCTTTTATTAAGAGAAAGAAGAGCCACCTCCTTAGCTCAAATGAAATATGCATATATAGAGGTGGAATCCAACATATTAGCAGCTGACAGACCGAGGAACAGGGCTGATGCAGACAGAAGAAAGGGAAAATCAGAAGCCTTAACTTCTGACCCATCACTGCCCCACCCTCAAGTAAATGAGCTGACCCAGGTGATGAACTTTTTGAAAGAAGAGATGGAGAGATTGAAAGTGGAAAGGAAACAAATGAACAAAGGCCCTCAGAGCACCGAGAACAGAGCAGGTTTCAGAAGGCCAAATAGTTTTTCTCCTCCAACTATGCATAGAGAGAAGGAAAGAGACAGGGACGACCAAAGAATTCAGGCTCCCTTCCAGAACAATTTTGTGGCTAATGAAGAAGAAGGGGAAACAGACAAGCCTGAGCCTAAAATCCACTGTTTAGAAGTCACTCCCCCTTTCCCTCACCTGACCCAATCAACATACGAGGAGTCTCTCATGAACAATCATCTAAATGAATTAAGCAAAGAAGACAAAGCTAGCGGCGGCCGAGGCAGGTATAACCTGAGGTCCGATAGAAGGGAAACATCACCTGATATTCCTGAGCAGTCCACTAGAGCAGAGAAGCCTGCTAGTGAGGTAGCAGATAGTCACAGAGGTAAGAAGGCCCAACCCCTCTCTCCCATTGTCCAAAATCATGTTCTTGAAATAAGAGAAGTCCCAAAGCTTTCATCTTCTTTTAATTTCGAGCATGAGATTCAAAAGATCAGAATCCCTGTGCCCCTCACTGAGCTAATCAAACATGAAGAATTCAAAAAATGCTTCTCTGAGATTTTAAAATCCGAAGCCTCATATCCTTCTACAGACTTCATAAACCTCCAAGATGAAAAGCCAGCAGTTGTCCTAAGACCCATGGTAGAAGATAGAGATGACTCATCCCCTCCCTTCTACACATCCCTGAACATACATGATAAAGTGCTGCACAACTGCTTAATGGATTCAGGAGCCTCTCACAACCTCATGCCCAAAACTGTCATGGAAGAATTAGGACTGGAAGTCACCCGAGCCTATCATGACCTCTATTCTTTTGACTCCAGGAGGGTGCAATGTTTGGGAGTCATTAAGGACCTAGTAGTTTCTTTGTTTCAGCTTCCCATGAAGAGTATGGTCATGGATATTGTGGTAGCTGATGTTCCCCCCAAGTTTGGCATGTTGTTGTCAAGGTCTTGGATTAAGAGACTTGGAGGGACGTTACAGATGGATCTCACATATGCCACCATTCCAGTCTTTGGAGGGGAACATAGGAGATTGTACAAAGAAGCCCAACTAGCCTACATTGTCAGTGATGAAGCAAAATCCACTAATCACCCCATCTTTGCACTTGACACTGGCTTAGGGTCTAGCTTGTTACAGGTCACTGAGATCCCTGAGACCCCCTTACAAATCAGAAAACAACCCATTCTTAATCAAGAGATGCCTCCTCCAACCACCTCTGTTTGGAAGATGTTCTTTGATGGAGCTTCTTCCAGTATAGGTGCAGGTGTCGGGGTGGTATTCATATCCCCTTCTCAAGAGACCATATCTCTGTCATACAAGCTGGAATTTGAAGTCACCAACAATGTGGCAGAGTATGAAGCTCTGGTTTTGGGATTAAGAGCTGCAAAGGAAATGGGAATTAAGGAGATGGATGTGTTCGGGGATGCAGAATTGATTGTCTAGCAGGTCAAAAACGTCTATCAGGCCAAGCATCCTCGACTCAAGAATTACAGGAACAAGGTATGGGACCTAGTTGATAATTCCTTCTTAGCTTTCAACATCTCTTTCATTCCAAGGGAAGAAAATGCTCCAGCCGACTTTTTAGCTTTCACAACTAGTTTGCTTGAAGTTCCTGTGCTGCCCACTGTCAGATCTAATGTTGAAATAAAGTATAGACCCTCTATACCAGACAACGTCAAGCATTGGAAGGTATTTGAGGATCATCAGGAGATCGAAAAGTTTCTTCAATCCGTTGATGAATTTTCTGCATTACACATATATGAGGATCCTGACATTGAAGGAGAGCCTGACCATCACCCTGGAGAGTTGTTGAATAAAATTGCTGACCATTGTATTATACAACTACCAAGCAACTACATTCCGAAAGGGTTAATCCCATTGGAAAGTTTTTTTGACGGGAATGATGTGGCAGTAAAGGGTATAGTTTCAGGTGATGATGCTGACACGGATGAATGTAACATAGGCACACCAGAGGAGCCCAAGTTTTTCAAGTTGTCAAGGAGTTTGACCGAGGAGCAGAGGGCCGAATACATTGAGTTGCTGAGGGAGTTTGCTGATGTGTTCGCATGGACCTACGAAGACCTCAAGACATATGACACAACAGTCATTGAGCACAAGATCCCACTTAAAGAAGAGGCTAGACCATTCAAGAAGAAGCTAAGACAGATAAATCCCATGCTGCTACCTGTCATGGAGAAGGAAGTGAAGAAGCTGCTAGATGCCCAAATCATTGTCCCCTTGAGATACTCCGACTGTGTGGCCAATTTGGTCCCAGTGAGGAAGAAGAATGGAGAAATCAGACTCTGTGTCGATTTCAGGAACCTGAACAGAAGTTCAAGGAAGGACAATTATCCCCTGCCCAACATGGAGCATATATTGCAGAAGGTCACTGGTGCATCTAGAATATCTATGATTGATGGCTTTTCTGGTTACAATCAAATATCAGTCATGCCTGAGGACAGGGAAAAAATAGCCTTCACCACTCCTTGGGGCACATTCATGTATGCCAAGATGCCTTTTGGACTGATGAATGCGGGAGCCACATTTTAGTGAGCCATGGACATAGCCTTCATCGGGGAAAAAGATAAGTTTGTGGTGATTTACCTAGATGACATAACAGTCTTTTCCAAGACTGATAAAGAGCACCGCTACCACTTGAAGAAGGTTTTGCAGAAGTGTCGGAGGTATGGCCTATCTTTAAACCCTAAGAAATAATTGTTTGCTATGAAAGAGGGAAAGCTATTAGGCCATATAGTATCAGAAGAGGGAGTGAGAATTGATCCTGACAGGGTAGAAGCAATTCAGGCTCTGTCACTTCCCAGATCTAAGAAAGAGGTTCAGGCATTTTTGGGAAGGATTAATTTTCTGAGGAGGTTTGTCTCAAATTTTTCTGAGTTGGTGAAACACATCACAACCATGCTCAAGAAGGGAAATGAAGTGAAATGGACTGCTGAACCCAGGGAATATTTTGTTCAAATAAAGAAGGCTTTGACTGAGGCACCTGTGCTAATCAGTCCTGATTATTCCAAAGATTTTCTTATTTTTTCTTTTGCCTCTTGTGATACAGTAGCAACAGTCTTATTACAGAAAAATGACCAAGGGAAAGAGCAGCCTATTTCCTTCTTTAGCAAATCATTGAGAGATGCAGAGCTCCGGTACGAGATCATGGAGAAGCAGGCCTATGCCCTGGTGAAAGCACTCAAATCTTTCAGAGTCTATGTCTTGCATTCAAAGATCACTGCATATGTCCCTTCGACCTCTGTGAAGGACATTCTTATAAAACCTGACATAGACGGGAGGAGAGGTAAATGGATCGCCAAGATCCTTGAATTTGATCTGGAGATTAAGCCCACCAAGATGATAAAGGGGCAGGGTTTGGCCAAGCTGTTGGCTGAGTCCAATTGCAAAGCCTTGGGAATTAACTTTATCAATGAGAAAGCTGAGCCACCCAACCAACATTTCCAGGGTACCTTGTCATTAGCAACGTGCGCCTAGTACAAGGATATCTTGTACTTTTTGCAAGAATTGAGGCCTCTTGATGGAATGGAAAAAAGCAAGGAAAGAGATTTAAAGCTCAAAGATATCAGGTATTGCCTCATTGACCAAGCATTGTATTGGAAAGACCCTCTTGGGGTATTACTAAGGTGTCTGGACCCGCAGCAGGCATAGAAGGTTATGTTCGATTTCCATAGCAGTCTCTGTGGAGGCCATCATTTTTGGAAGACCACAGCTCACAAGATCCTCCGATCTGGGTATTACTGGCCCACCTTATTTTCTGATGTCTGCAGGGAAATCAGAGCTTGCATTAAATGCCAGAAATTCTCAGGAAAGCAGCAGCTCAAATCTCTGCCATTAAAGCCTGTGGTAGTTTTAGCACCCTTTCAGCAATGGGGATTGGATTTCATCAGAGAAATTCATCCTCCCTCAAGTGGCCAGCACAGGTGGATTCTGACCGAAACCGACTACTTCACCAAATGGATAGAAGCTGTCCCTACCAGAAGCACTTCTCACAAAGTAATCATCATCTTCCTGGAAGATATCATAGCTAGGTTTGGCTGCCCTAGAAAAATCATCACCGACAATGCCTCCCCATTTCGGTCTGAGCCTTTGGTTAAGTTCTGTGAACAGTTCGAGATTTCACCGATTCATTATACTCCCTATTATCCTCAAGGGAACAGATTGGCAGAGTCCTCCAATAAAATTCTGATCAAGCTCATTAAGAAGCTACTGGAAGACAATAAAAGGGCTTGGGACTCAAAGCTCAAATTTGCTCTTTGGGCTGATCGGGTGACAACCAAGAAATCCCTGGGCATCTCACCTTTCCAACTTGTTTATGGAATGGAGGCCGTTTTCCCCACTTAGCTCGCCTTACCTGCGGCAAATTTCATCTAGGACTTTGAAGGAGAACCTAACCATGTGGTCATAAGGATTCATCAGATGGTGGAAGTACAACAGATCAGAGAGCAGGTCATGGACAGGGCCTATAATCACCAACAGAAGATCAAGCAGGCTTTTGACAGGAAGAGAAAAAAGAAAGAATTCGATCAGGGTGATCTGGTGCTCAAATGGGATGCACCCAGGCAGGAAAAGGGCAAACACAATAAATTTGATGCCCTCTGGTTCGGGCCTTTCAATATCCTTGAAGTATTTGCAAACAACACTTACAGGTTGCAGGATCTGGAAGGCAAATAAGTTTTTAGCAGCCCAGTCAATGGGAATTTCTTAAAAAAATGTTTTTTGTGAGTCGCAGTCGGCTCTTTTGTTTTGTTTTGTAAATATTGTTTTTGTTTTCGGCCTAATAAATGACTCCATAGCCCAACAACAAAGGCACTGAATCTGCAAAAGTGTTCTTAGAGCATCACAGGGACGACTCTATCCCCCATGGAGCCAAATGTTAGTGATATTTCTTGTAAAGGGGCTAGAATGCAAAAGAATGGGTTAAAAACCCACTTGTCCTAAGTTTTGAATGCTAATGTGCCCGTG
>SNQJ01S0152372.1:0-23045 GCA_010110895.2 Picea sitchensis | reverse complement strand
TGAACTTTGCATTAGAGTAGGAAAGAAATCCAAATTATGATTTTTCTTTGATTTTCCCTTATATTTCTCTCTAAACAAAATAAAAGATTTTGAATTTTGGAGTTTTATGGTTGGTTTTTGGGAGAATACAAGTGCCTTATTCCAACTAGAGATTATCGGGTCAAGAAGTATGCCCCTCTTATAATTGATCTATATTATCTTAATGGATTAGGGATAAGAGACTAGAACCCTATGGGTAAAATAGTCTCCTATCTAATCAAGATAAGTTAGCTAGACCAAGACCCTATAAGAAGCGTGATCCAGATTTAGGAGAGGAACGAACTAATTAAAGGATTGAATACAATAAACATAGAGATAGGAAGAATAACACAAATATCCAATGAAAAATATCTTCTATTAAATAATGAAATAGGTTGAAACTATAAAACTGCAAAACTGAAACTTGCTCGAATGGTGGTAGCTATCTCTGAGAAGAGATGTGGCTTCTACGCGCTTCCGTCTGAGTAGAATGGATTACAATGAGGATCCATATGCATTTTTTATATTACTCATGAATTCCAAAACCCTAGACATCCAAAAACCTAACCCTAGAAGGTGAAATGCTAAAATTTATGTGGGCCCTATAGGTAAGTTGGTGTAGTTTGGTACCTCAACTTCCTAGGGCCGTAACTTTTTCATACGACCTTAGTTTTAGGTGCGTGATAGCCCATTGGAAAGGTATTTCAGAGAAATACACATTCCACCATGAGACTCTGACTCTATCTATAGTCTAAGTGTGGCAAGTCAAAAAAACAACGTTTAGGGGCCCAAACCAGCCCTGGAAGTACAACAAGATGTGTTGACATGAAAACATACAAAATAAACTAGTTGGATTAGGCGAGAGGCCACCTGTATCCACCTGGAGAGTGTGTGAGGCTTCAGACAGCCCCAGAAGTGTAGAACTCACAATTATAAAGCAGTATAGAAAGACGTGTTGGATAAAAAATGGAAACGAGGAGCTAGTTGGAATAGGTGGGTGGCCACCAATATCCACTTGGAGAAATCCTCCCCCCTTAGGAAGAAATGGTCTCCATTGCATTGATTTCCCCCATCAGGTGAGGAAACTTCTGTTGGATTTGGCCCCGGGTGAGCCACTTTCCTTGGTGTAGGAGTTGGCCTGCCTTGACAACCCGATAAAGTTGGATCCATTTTTGGCAAGTTCCCTTGACCTGTGTGTCCACTATCTGATCGATGGATGCTTGTTACATGCAGTCAGGGTTTAGCTCTGTCAATGTCAGTTGTTCGGCGATCTCAGAGGTGTCCAATAATGGTGGAAAATATGGCCAAAGGAGGTCCACATTGAATACTGGATGCAGACCAAGGAAGGGTGGAGTGTTGAGCTCAAAATCATTGCTACCCACAACCTTGGTGATAGTGTAAGGCCCATAACGAAGTGGGCGAAGCTTCTGATGGGTTCCGGTGAGACACTCCTACAAATGTAACCAGACTTTGTCGCCAACCTAAAATTGGTGTGGTACCTTGTGTTTATCATGGCGCTGCTTGTACTTAGCATTGGATTTCTACAAAATCGCTTGGACCTATTGGCGGATGTGTTGAATCCGCTCAATGAATATGGTGGCTTTTTCGATCACAGACTGATTAGGGGAATATTTTTTCTATGCGGTGGAAAGAGGAAGTGAAACATCAATGGGTCCCAAGGGTTGGAATCCCAGACCCACCTGAAATGGGCTATGGCCAGTGGAACTATGGAGAGCCCTGTTGTAACTGTGTTGGACATATGGGAGACTCTCATCCCATGAATGGGGATGCTTATAATTGTACATGCGCAGGATGTGAACAATCATCTGATTGATGAACTCGATTTGGCCATCGATTTGGGAGTGGAAAGAAGTGGATTTTGTGAGCTTGGTGCCCGACAGAGACCAGAGACTCAACCAAAAGGTGTTGAGGAACCTGTTGTCTCTGTCATAGATGATGGTCTGTGGTATCCCAAAGTGAATCCAAACTCATTCGAAGAAGAGTGTGGTAGTGTCTTTCGCTGTGACATTCTTCTTACAGGCGGTGAGGATGGCCATCTTCGAAAACCGATCAACGACCACAAACACGTAATCATTTTCGTGCTTGGTGGACAGAAAACCAGACATGTAATCCATGGAGATGGATTCCCACGGCTTCTCAGGAATAGGAAAAGGGGTGTATAAGCCTTTCTTCTTGATGGCTGGCTTGGAAATGGCACAGGAAGTGCAAGATATGATATACTTGTTGGCGTCATGTCGAAGTTTTGGCCAATAAATTCTTTTCTGAAGAACGGCCACATTTATCACTACGCCAAAATTTCATGCCACCCGACTATAGTGGGCTTCCCAAATCATCTTTGCACGCTCGCTTGTAGGAACATAGAGATGGCCCAAGTGGCATAAGAGTTCATCTTGAATGTGAAAATCAGTGGCAATGGTGCATGTACCCAAGAGATGATATGTGGTGGCGAAGTCTGGATCTTGCTGGTAAAGTTGGGGCCACTCCGATGTTTCATGTCCATGGGAATGGAGCACAATGGTGAGTGCAGCCACAGGAGGCCGACTGAGGCAGTCAGCGACACGATTGAAGATACATGTCTTATACTTGATGTTGATATGGAAATTTTGTAGGTAGGTGGACCACTTATGATGGCGTTCATTCTACAATTTCCCCTGTGTCTGTATGAACTACAGAGGCTTGTGATCAGTGTGTATGATTGTCTCTTTCCCCATAATGTAATGTTTCCATTGACGGCAAGCTTGTACAATGGAATACATTTCCTTATCATAGGTGGGGTATTTTCTGAAAATATCGGAGAGTGTCTCACTATGGTATGCCATCAGATGCCCGTGTTGAGTGAGAACTACACCCACAGCATAGTCAAATGCATCAGTCTCAATCTTGAATGGTTGTTGTAGATCGGGCAAGGAGAGTACCGGAGTTGAGCATAAACAATGTTTTAGATATTTGAATGCTCGTTCTTGCTCCTTCCCCCACACAAAATTGTTCCTACAACCGCCCTTGGTCACCCGGCTGAGGGCCCAGGCAATATGGGAGAATTCCAACACGAACTGTCGGTAAAAATTGGCTAATCCCAAGAAGCTCTAAAGCTCGGTCAGTGTGGTTGGGGCTAGCCAGTCACGGATGACTTGGATCTTAGCTGGATCAACATGTACCCCATGCTCATCAACAATGTATCCTAGGTGTTGGACCATGTTCATGCCAAAAGATCATTTTTCCAACTTGGCGTAAAGCTTGTGTTGTCGCAGAGTGTTAAAAACCTGTTGAATATGCCGCATGTTCTCCTCCCACATTCTGTTGAAGATGAGGATGTCATCCAAATATACTACCACAAAGAAGTTGGTGAAGGGTCTCAATACATCGTCCATCAACCTCATGAAAGTGGCTGGTGCATTTTTTAGGACAAAGGGCATGACTATCCATTCATAGAGACCTTCTTTAGACTTGAAGGTTGTCTTCCAGACATCAGTTGGTTCGATGGGAACCTGGTGGTAACGAGACTTCAGGTCATTCTTGTTGAATAAATTTTCCCCCTTGATTTGGTCAAGAAGGTCATCAATCCTGGGAATGGGGTAGTAGTTCATGATTGTGATTTTGTTTAAGGCTCTGTAATCAATGCAGAGTCGCCAAGTCCCATCCTTCTTCTACACCAGTACAATCGAGCATCCGCAAGGGGAGGAGTTGGGTCTGATGTGACCCTTTTGAAGAATCTCTTGGATCTGACACATGATTTTGTCATTCTCCATCATCGAGCATTGATAGACTGGCCCATTAGGTAGAGGTGCGTCAGGGATCAGATCAATTGGATGCTTGACTTGGCAGTGTGTCGGTACCCCTGTAGGTGAGACGAAGATGTCTTTGTATTCTTCCATGATCCTGTCCACTTGTTTTTGTTGCAAAGAGAGGCATTATGTAGAGGCCACGGATGTGGCGGAGACCTTCTACTTACTGTGAGCATGGATCACAAAGAAGACAAACTTCTCAGTCTGGGAAATGACCTTACTACATTGCTTAGCAGAGATTAAAGAAATAACAGTAGGCGGTGCTACCTTTCGGATCTTGTACAATTGTCTACCCAAAGTAATAATAACACTGCGGGGTCTAGACTCATACACAGCATGACGTTTCCACAAATATGGTTGTCCTAAAAGAAAATCACAAACTTCAAGGGTAGAAATATCACATGGTACTTCATCTTTGAAATGCTTGATGTCGTAGGGAAGATGTCACTGTTGGTTGACACAAAGATATCTCCCTTGACGAAGCCAACCGATGGTGTAGGGCTGCGAGTGTGGTGTCATTGGCAGGTTTATCTGCTTGATGACCTCTCCTGAAATCAAGTTCTTCTGAATACCATTGTCGACAATGAAATGAATCGAAACCCCCTTGACCCACATCTGTGAGTGAAAGAGGCATTCCCCTTCCTCTGGTTCTTCTGGTTCGCTTAGCTGGACTTTGGTGGTAGAGACCATGGCATTGGGTTCAACATCGATAATCTACTTCCCTCCTTCAGGATTTGACTCGAAATCAGAATCGGCCTATGACTCGAAATCCTTCATCTCGGCCATGAGGGACTGCTTGGAGTGACATTCGTCGGTGTTGTGCCAAGGAATTTGATGGTACTCACACCATTTTCTCGTGTCCTTCTTCATATTCTCATTGCCCTTCTTGTGTTGTGGCTTGGACGGATTGTCCTGAGCGCGGCCATATCAACTTGGTCCCTTGTTGTGTGGGTTGGGGTTTCCTTTGCCCTGCTTCAAATGTGAGGGGTTTGTAGATCCAAACTCTCGTCGTTTCTCCTTAAATTTTTCTCGATCTTCACGGCATATCTATAAGTCGTGCCCAAAGAGGTGATGTCCAAGAACTCCATTTCTATTTGGATGTATCTATGCAAAAAACCGCGGTATTTGATCACCAGATGATGCTCAGAATCTTTGATACCCAATTTGGTGCATAGGGTTTGGAAAATATTGGTGAAGTCTGGTATTGTCTGGTCCCTTTCTTGACGTACAACGGTCCATCTGGTGTACTAGTCCTTGTAGCTTCCAATAGGGTAGTATTGTTCTTTAATGGCATCCCGGAAGGAATCCCATGTAGGGGCCACCACAAAAATTTCAAATTCCTCCATGGACCTTTGCTCAAAGTAAGTATCCCACCAGTATTTAACATGGGGAACGGCCTTGAGGAGTGAAAAAGTGATCTTTTCCTTATCGGAAAAATTGTGGACCAAAAAATATCTTTCGAGCAGATTTAACCATTTATCTACAAAATTTGCATCTATCAGTCCTTCAAATAATGGAATATCAAAATTTACCTATACCTTCAAGGGGATTGCATGGTCGCTTGATGAATATGCTTCTCCCGTGGGAAACCGTTGAAGGATCTGGGTGAAGTTTTCCATCATTTCATTCCTTTGTCGTGTGAGGGATTCCTTGAGCAACATTTTAATAGGATCTCCTACTCCATCACCTTTCTTTTCATCTCCCATGGGTGGTTTTTGAACTCGACACAGTCGATCTAGTAATGGCTCGATTGGTTCGAGGCCCAACTTCTTGTACCAAGACCTTGTCGGGGACGTGCACGAAGAAAAATAAATGAAGAGCATATCGCTCTGATACCACTGATCCGGATTTAGGAGCGAAACGAACTGATTAACAAACTGAATACAATAAACACAAAGATAGGAAGACTAAAACAAATATCCAGTGAACAATATCTTCTATTAAATAATGAAATAGGTTGAAACTGTAAAACTTCATAACCGAAACTTGCTCGAATGGTGGTAGTTATCTCTTAGAAGATATGTGGCTACTATATGCATCTGTCTGAGAATAATGGATTAAAATGAGGCTCCATAGGCCTTTTTTATATTACACATGAATACCAAAACCCTAGACATCCAAAAACCTAACCCTAGAAGGTGAAACGCCAAAAGTTATGTGGGCCCTATAGGTAAGTTGGTGTAGTTTGGTACCTCAACTTCCTAGAGCCATAACTTTTGCATACGACCTCTGTTTTATGCATGTGATATCTCGTTGCAAAGGCATTTTAGAGAACTACACATTTCATCATCGGTCTTTGAATTCATCTACATTTTGACTGTGGTGAGTCAAAAAACAACATTTAGGGGCCCAAAACAACCATGGAAGTACAGCAAGATGTTCTAACATGAAAAAATAAAAAATAATCAAGTTGGATTAGGCGATAAGCCACCCATATACACCCGGAGAGTGTGTGAGGCTTCAGACAGCCCCAGAAGTGTAGAGTCACAATTATAAAGCAGTACAGAAAGATGTGTTGTATCAAAAACAGACACGAGGAGCCAATTGGAATAGGTGGGTGGCCACCAATATCCACCTGGATCAAAGAGGCTCCCAAAGGAAGCACCTTCACCAATAATATCCATTTTAGGTTGAATAAAGTACTAAATACCCTTTCCAAGGAACCAAAGGAAAAAAAAACAAGGAATTGAGAAATTAACAAGCTAACAAAGGAAGAAAGAAGGGATAAACCCTAAAACATATTCCTTACAAGTGGTAGTCTTACCCTCTAAATGGATTGATCTTGAAATCTTGTAGTATTTTTGAGAAAACACACAAATATTTGATGCACCAAAAATAAGCCAAGAGAGAGAGAGAGCTCCAAGAATTGACACCAAAACCTCAATAGGTAGATCTTCAAAATAATTGTATTCCCAAAGAAGTAGCCAACAACAACAAGAATTTGGAATGAGAGGAGAGTCTTTATTTATAGTGGAGGCTTCTACATCCTTCTCATTCTTTATCATTTTTATCTCCTAAAATATTGCCTAGGAGAATTACAAAAACCGATATGTCTTCTAATTAACCTAAAGAGACCAAGTCATGATACAATAAAGACGTGCCACATGTACAATAAGCCCTTAAAGAGAGGAGGTTTTCCAACTAAATGAGGTTGACTAGGGTCCAATTATGCTCAACGTCTCTCCCAAGTATAAGGGTAGACCCTCAAATCATGGTACAATGTTCCTCCAATGGGGAAAGGTCCAAAATAAGCCAACACCTAGCCTCAAATCGAGGGATGTCCATACATGTAAGGTCTCCAAGGTCCAAAAGATAGGATGGCTCATATAATCAAGCTCAAAATTCAAAGTGTGAGGTCTCCAAGGTGAAGGAATTTCCTCATATGATGCAAGTAACCTCCACAAGTAATGGAATGACCCCCTCAAAGTCAAATGGTGTCCACACAAGCTAAAGCGACTAGTAGAAAAGTGCTCCAAAGGGGTTAGCCCTCAAATCAAGTGAATGATGTATCCAAAAATGATGGAGGAGAGCGCTCAAGGATCTAGGACGTGGCATATCAAGAGGTGATCCATGCATGTATAAATATCCCCAAAGTGCCTCAAACGATGTGATCAGTTCCTTGGGATCCATGAATTGCCTCAAGATATGTGAAACTTCCCCATAAAACATGAAACTACATGAGAAACTGTAGAATCGTATCCAAAAGTACATGGTGAAAGTGTGGCAAATAGATAAGAGGGGATCCATGCTTAGGCATAAGATAAGTGTTTTTCCATAGGTATGACAATATTTAAAATATGAGAAAAACCTTTAGATAGAGTGAACTGAGACAACCTAGGGGCTCTCTAGGTCATGTGTCCTAGTAGATCCATCCCAAGACCCCCACGTACCTACCAAGGTCATAAATGATCGACACTTGACCAATTTAATGATCTCCAAGGGATAGTCAACTAACCTATAAGAGAAACGAATATCTTGAAATGGGGACTAAGAGGATGGGCCATGACCCACCACAAAGGGTTAAGAGCTACTGCCTAGGTGAAAAAAATTTACACAGATAATCTAAGCATGGTCTAGTACAATACAATAAGTACAAAAAGTTCACACTTTTGGCTGATCAAGTATACAATAGTACAAAGCATCATGGTGGCACACCTGATCATGGTACTTTGAGCTCTAACATCATCAATATAGGCACAAGCTCTCCTCATATGATAGGTCACATCTGGAAAAAAATATGAGGTGCGCTAAAGTGAATATGAGGTGTAACAAATGGATCCAACTCAAGCACATGTTCTCATCTCAAGAGTGCATGAGAACTCCAAAATCTGCAAAATACTTGTTAAGCTGAAACATTCTCACCAGATGGATGTCAAATATGGGAGGGGTGAAAACACAAGTTCCTTGCCCCTTCCCTAAGATATAAATAAATCCATGTGTAAATGAAATGGAACCAAAGAAAAGTTAGTAGCACCATATCTCAAAGAAAATATATAACATGTGAGCATCATCTTACTTTATTCTAAAAGAAAAAGAAAATGCAGAAATCAATAAAGTAAATGAAACACACAAGTAATTCAAAGGTTAAGAAACTTATTATCTTACAAGGATGCCCCATGACATCAAATATTGTATCCATATAACATCTTCAGAACTTTCCCATTCACAAGAAAAGGCAACCTTTCACTATCCAAATGACTAAGATATAAATAAATATTACTTGGATTGTCATCAATTTTATAAGGTCCCAACCAAAGGCTTTTGAACTTACCATGTTTACATTCCTTTTCAATCCTCTTGTTCCACATGAAAATAAGGTTGCCTTTCTGTAAATTCATCTAGTGAGACTTCTTGTTGAACTTTGTCTTTATCTTTTCTTGATTCTTTTCTATACAATCAAAGGTGCGTCTTTGATTCTCATCAAGCTCAATAAGCTAGTTGATTCTACTATGAACTACAGTCTTATTGGATGAAAATTGATGAATTATCCTGTAGACCGTGATCTTCAAATGAACTTGCAAGGTTACCTGTATCTTGTAGACTAGCTCAAATGAGCTCTTTCCAATGGAATATTTCTTGGTGATTCTATCAACCCATAGAGCATACTTGGTATTGTTATCCCAACTTTTCTTGTTATACCCCACTGTATTCCTAATGATTGTCATCAAGTTTTTATTGCGTGACTCCACAAGACCATTTCATTGGGGGTAATAGTTGGAGGAATGTGATAGGGAAATGCCATATTTTAAACAAAATGTTGATAACTTTGAAGAACCAAAATATTTGGCATTATCGACGATGATCTTCGTTGGCACTCCAAAACGCTTGATGATCTTCTCTTCTAAAAACTCCATGATTAGCCTATGAATGGCCCTCTTGGTTGTTATGGATTCAACCCACTTCATGAAGTAATCAATGGCCATGCGGATCCATTTATGCCCATTGATGGAATTATCTTTGAATTCTCTGATAAAGTTAATGCCTCATTGTTGTAAGGAAACTTCCACTATGACTAGATGTAAAGGTGTTGATATTTTGATGTAACTACGGAATATATTCTTTTGTATTTGTATTGGTCAAACCTCGAGAAGGTTATTGTAAACTTATTGTATAAATCGACTCAAAATAAATAATTATTTTATTTTTATCCTTATTGTAAAAGTCAAAAGGACCCCTCTTAGGGTTGTGTCTTTTCGGGATTCAAGATATGTGTATAAATAGAGGTCTAGTTCCTCTCATTTGCAAACACACACAACTTGCCTTCTCTTGTATATTTGGAGCATAACAAAGGAGGTATAGCACATGAGGTCTGGGTTTCTTGGTCTTTGGTATCTTGGTATATTTGTGGAGAGCTATAATGTGACATTGTACTGGTTGAAGGAATCTATACTAAATAATTAGTTGTTGGGTTTTGTCCCCCACGAGGGTTTCCCAGGATATATCTTGTGTTCTGTGATTGTTTATCTTTCAGTGATCCTATTACATACAATTGTTAATGAATGTTAAAGAATATAACTGTAATTTCTAAAATTCTAACATGGTATTAGAGTAGGCCTGAATAGAATACAATTCACAGATCTAGAAGACAAAAGGAGCCGTTTTTTTATAGGAGTGGTTGTCGGACAAGACAAGACCACCAGCAAGTGCGCCCTAGTGGAGCACATCTTTTCCCTAGATCATATCTTCAGAATCCATAATTTGTGATTTAGGGGCAGGATGACTATTGAAACCAAGATTGATGAGAAGTTGGAGGAAGCTAACAAATTCATATCCTGGAGGTACAGAGTATCCCTCCTCCTAGAAGAACATTATCTAGAGAATTTCACTAAAGAAGAGGTTTCAAAACCATAGGGAGATGAGGCTAAAGCAAAGCACAAAAAGGATATGGTCAAAGCAAAGAGGATTATTGCAAACTCCATTAAGGACCATATTATTCATCACTTATATTCATTATCCACTCCAAAATAAATGATGGATGCCTTAACCCGACTGTTTGAAGGAAACAACATCAACCGAAGAATGAGCTTGAGAACTCAGTTAAAGAACGTGAGGATGCATAATTCATAAATCATCCACTCTTACTTCTCAAGAGTGAACCAGATCAAGAAGCATATAGAAGCCATTGGTGATACAATGAATGGAGAATAAATGGTGATGAACACCTTGAATGGCCTCAGAAAATCCAATGAAGATGAAGGAAGTTCTCTATGTTCCTGGATTGAATAATAACCTTCTCTTTATTTCAGCATTGGATGAGATGTTGGATTACTAAGAGGGTGGGTGAATCAGTAATGAGCAATTGTACCATTGTTAATCCTTTTAATAACTTCCAATTACAATGTGTGTTCTTTTTCTTTATGAATAATGTTCAATGGTTTATCTTTATCATTCAATACATCATCAAAATTATATCAAAGAATCATATAATCATCATTAGTACATAATAAACAATGATACACACATCCACACAATCACAGTACACCAATATTTTAGGTGGAAACCCAATTCGAGAGAAAACCACGGAATGATTTTCTAATATGTCAATAGAATTACATTCATCAAAAGCTCCAACTTCCTTATTTTCTAGTTGCAATTGGAAGGAGGCTCCAACCCCCTAGTTTTTAGGCTACAATCTAAGGGAAGCTCCAACTCCCCAATTCTCCGGCTCCGACCAGAAGGAGACTACAACCCCCTAGTTCTCTGGCTACAACCAGAAGGTGGCTCCAACCACCTTTTTTTGCCCCGTCCTACCTCCCAAAAGTATAAATGTAGACAACCTATCACTGCCACTGAATCCATCATTGTCCTTGTCACTAGAATAATATAACAATACTGTCAACTTGTAATTTGTACCAAACAACATGTACCAACACATGTGCCAATAACATGTACCAAACAACCTGTAACATCAATCTGTCATCTCAATCCAACTCTCAACCATATACTCAATACCACTAAGATGTGCTTCTCATATCGTAAAAAAAAAATTATTCCACATCATCCAAACCATAAACCAAGATTACCACATGGATCTCCAACTAGATCTCCAACAATGCCTTAATGTACCAAACACGCACCAACCATGTATCAATGATAAATCAAGGTATTTATCATCAAGGTGTGTCAATATCACAACAACATGTACCTCATGTATGTGTCTTAAGTATGCATCAAGAATATATGTCATACATGTACAAGTACCATCAACAAGGTGTCTTATCAAGATGTCTCAATTATGTGCAGAACCCTAATTGTTATGCAACCATAACTTATGCCAATATAATCAATACTACATCTCTACCAAAATTCCTCAAGCATGTGCCACATGATCCATAACATACATCAACAAAATACTCGAGGATTTGTGCTCAATACCTCCAACACATGTACCAATTGTATGCCTCAACAGATCTGATCTATGCAACAATTACAAACAGAAACAACAGCTCAAGGGATATTCCCTAGCTCTCAATACCATATCTCATACAATGTGTTTCCTCTATGTGCAATATCTCACAACTAACCCTCAAACATATATCAAAATATATGCCAATATGAACCAGAAATACACCAGCAATATACACCAGTAGATCTTACTTAACAACAAGTGCCAAACCTCCAAGAGGGAATCCACCAAAATTCTCAAGACAAACCCTCAACCAATCACATAGATCCAACTCAAGACAAACGCATTAACATGCCTCTTACTTTTCTATAGTTGAGTATCTATTACAGATCTGTTTATGTAGCTATGACTCTGTTGCCACTATTTTTTTGTTGTGATTCTGCTGCCGCGGTTTTGCTGGCACGGTTCTGCTGCAACGATTTTGCTGCTGCGGTTTTTCTACCACTATTTTGTTACCACGGGTTTTCTGCCATGATTCTTCTACCGTAGTTTTGTTGCTGCTATTTTTTTGTCGCAATTTAGATACCGCTGCAACAATGAAATATTTTTCATCGCTTTGCTTCGTTGCCTCAGATTTGTGTAGCTTCAAATGTGACAATGAAAACATGCAAATAACCTTTCACAAATGATATTAAATGAATCTCAATAGAGACAAATGAGAGAGGCTTGTCCTTTCCTTTATACTCTTCATGCCTTCCTCTAGAAGTTTCCTTGCAACAACTTTACCCATTTCTCCATCTTCTAGGGTTAACCTATTAACCCACTTTTTTCCACTTAACCAATTTGTCCACTTTGACTAATCAAGATTTGTCCACTTATCTTAACCACTTTCCTTAAATAATCAATCCATAATTATTTGTGCAACTACTTTACCAAAACTTACTTAACCCATTTTGACTAATCAAACTTTGTCCACTTAACCATTATTTGGTGCAACTAATTTACCTTTAATTTATTTCTTTAATGCAACCACTTTGAATCTCCAACTTCTCCATGACTTTATAGGATATTCTAGAATACTTGACTTCCTCTTTGACCTTCTAGTGACTTCTAGAATATTCTATGAGGGTCCTCTAACTTCTCAAGGTCATATCTCCCAAACCGTGAGGAACTGTGTGACGTACCATATATCACTAGAAATGGCATGGCATGTACTTTCCATCTATCCACACACTAATTTCATATAAATTGATCTTCATATCTTGATTCCATTATCAAACCTCTCTTACCTTTCCGCTACCAAAATTCATCAAGTGTATCTATCTCAATTGTTTACATCAACCAACATCAATGAAAACTAACATAACCACAATAACAATCATACATATGATAATCAATTATCGAACACTTTCAACTATGTCTCTAGGACTTCTCTAAGGTTTGACATCAATCTCTATGGGTTGACATCAATCTCTAATGGTTGACATCAATGACATTGACAACCAATGTCCAACAATCTCCCCCTTTGGCATTGATGGAAACACTAATGGCATGTATTGATGGCAACACTAATGAAACCCTGATGGCATGTCAACACACTTGCTCATACTTCTTTATCTCTCCCTCATCACATATGCCCACGCTTCTTCATGACTTCATGCCATTTCTTTATCTCTCCCCCCTTGACATCAATGGAAAATGCTATCTCCTCTCAGGGATGCTCCCCTTATCTGAATTGTCCTGTGTGGGTCGTTACCCCTGTCTAAATTTTCCTTGGGGATACTCCCCATATCTACATGTTGAAAATGCTTATTTTCTTTCTTGGTCCTTTTTCTTCTCTCCATTTGATACCATAAGAGTGACTCTATTTGGGGTTTATTCCCATGACTGTATGCTTCTGATCTGAACTCACTGTCAGATGATGATCTTTCTATCTTTCTTCATACTTCTTTGTTCTTGGAGATTTAGTCCATTGGAGCTTCCTCTTGTAAATCAAATTATATATATGAAAAATAATCAAAATATTGTTTAAGCATTCAAATAATTATTCGTTGTCTTTGAATTAGTCTTTGAACTAATCTGTGAACCCATCCCGAATCAATCTCTAAACTAATATCTGAACCAATCTATCCTGAACTTATGCACTCATCTGGTGACACGTATCTATCTAACCAATCCATATATGTCCATGTGACCCATATTGTACCTATAAAACTTTGCCGCTCAACTTTCCACAATACTGACCCATATGTCATTGTATTGTTCTGAATATCTAAATATGCTACTGATCATCATCTACTTGTATCTTATACTAAAACATGTTCCTTAATCAATCACTCTGTCATCATGTATCTCAGCCATGGAACCATTCTAAATCAATTATCTACAATACTATTCTGAAATACTTCATGTTGTCTAAAGGATAGATCATTGAACTGCAACAACTATTGCAGAGACTCCCCCTGTGAAATATTCATATTAATCGGGAGTCTCTAAGCCGGATGACTTAGAACAATGGATGAATTCGCTCTAAAGAGAAGCAGTCTTCTTCACCATCTGTAGACTCATCACCTTTCTGAATGTTGACTTCTTTGTTTCTTCATGTGGACTCATCATGATCTTGCACTACAAATCATGAAAGTGAGATCTCTCGGACCTACTCTTTATTTACCTACTATGTATTATGATCTTGCATTATTGTGTGTCATGATAATTTGATTTATGGGACCTGTTCTTTCTTTGCATGCATTTCTTTTCTTTCACATACTATTCCCAATCTTGCGATTTTTAGGACTTTTTCTTCTTGTCTTTCTTTCCTTCTCCAAACCTTCGTGTATCTAATATCTATGTTTTCTTTCATGGAAGGCTCTATCATGCTTCTGCAATTACGAGCTATGTGACCATAGTTGTGACATTTGTAGCATTCTATATAAACACTTCTTGCTTGATTATTTCTTCCATATCCCTTTAGTCTGCAACCTTATGTCCAAAGTTAGTACAATAAAAACAATAACCATAAAATATACTTTGATACCTGGAAGAAAATATCATTTATGTGATGTGGTCCTTTTGTACTCATGTTTCTGTTGATCTCTATCTCTTCTATTGATTCCTTCATAATGATTGGGGTCTTGTTAATACTTAATATTGGATGATCTTCTATTATCTCCTACTTGAGTCTTCTTCATTTCTAAATTGTTCTTCTTTGGGGACTTGCATTCTTCATTGTTTATAGGGATTTTGATGACTTCTGCATAACTCTTCTTTTTTTCTTCATTCGTCATTTCCAGTGATGTGTATCACTTCTCTTCAACTGACCTTGTTGATGATGTAGAGCATCATTTTCTTCAATTTTTTTGTTAAATTTAACTCTTAATGTGACAACTTCTTCTTCAAGCTTCTGACACTCTTCTTCCTTATTTGACAATTGAACATTCATTGCTTCTTATATTCTCTTGGCTTATGCAAGTTGAATATTTAAGGAGATGATTTATTCTTCAAGCGTTTTCTCTTGTTGACCAAATTCTTCCTTAAGCTGATATAGATCCTTTGTTCTTTCCTTTAGATGATTTGTCAAAATGTTTTCTCTTTTATTTGCCTCCTTTCTTTGTGCTGCTAGTTCAGATTCCAAACAATGTTTCTGACTTTTGAGCGTATCTTCAATTTCTTTGGCTTCTTTCCACTGATCCTTTAGACCTATAATAATCTACTGGGATTCTTCATAGGTTTGATGACTTTCCTTTAGCTTAATTACTTCTTCCTTGAGGGACTGGTTTTCCTTCCATGCTTTGTTTAGTTGAGTAAAAGAATTTTTTAATTCTGCAAACATATCCACTTCACATTCTTCATCTTCTGAATATGTCTAAAGTGATGAGCATATTTCATCGGTTTTCTAATCAACTTGTTCTGCCTTTGTAATTTGATGAGATCCTTTTGAATATATACTTTCTACCTTTTCCCAAATCTCTTTGGCTGATGAACATTTTTCCACTTTGACCTCAACTGAATCACATAAACTGTTTCAGATGAAATTCATTGCTAACTGGTTATTCTTTTTCAATTATTTCTTGGCTACAGTCTTTTCTTTCTTCGAACTATCATATCCTGTAACAATTGAATGTCAAATATCACCTCCCCATGCCCCTAAATAACTTTTCCTCTTACGGCTCCAATATTCATATTCTAGACCAACCTGACCATTGAACCATGGTATTAGACTCTCATATTCATATTCACTCTCAATGATCTACCTTCCAGTGGTTAAACTGTTCCCTGAAGGAACTTGATCTGATACCAATTGTTATTTTTGGATCACTGAGGGGGGTGGGGGGGGTTGAATCAATAATGTTTAATTATACCATTGTTAATCCTTTAATAGCTTCCAATTACAATGTGTGTTCTTTTTCTTTATGAAAAATGTTCAATGGTTTATCTTTATCATTCAATACATCATCATCATTATATCAAATCATATCATATAATCATCATCAATGCATAATAAACAATGAGACGCACATCCACACAATCACAATACACCAATATTTTACGTGGAAACCCAATGCAGGAGAAAACCACATAATGCTTTTCTAATATGTCAATAGAATTACATTCATCGGAAGCTCTGACTTCCTTATTTTCCAGCTGCAACAAGAAGGAGGCTCCAACCCCCTCACATATGATCATGCTTCTTCATGACTTCATGCCATTGCTTTAGCTCTCCCCCTTTGACATAAATGGAAAAGGCTATATCCTCTCGGGGATGCTCCCCTTATATAAACTGTCATGTGTGGGATGTTCTCCCTGTATAAATTATCCTTGGGGTTGATCCCCCTATCTACATGTGGCATATGCTTCTTTACTTTTTGGATCCTTTTCTTCTCTCCTTTTGATACCATAAGAGTGACTCTCTTTCGGCATGGTCCCCCTGATTGTATGCTTCTGATCTGAAATCACTATCAGATGATGATCTTTCTATCTATCTTCATACTTCTTTTTTCTTGGATATTTACTCAATCAGATCTTCCTCTTGTAAATAAAATGACATATATGAAAAGTATTCAAAATATTGTTTAAGCATTCAAATAATTATCCATTGTCTTTGAATTAGTCTCTGAACTAATCTGTGAACCCATCTCTAAATCAATCTCTGAACTAATATCTTAACCAATATATCGTGAACTTATGCACTCATATGTTGACACGTATTTGTCTAACCAATCCATCTTTGTCCATGTGACCCATATGCACCTATAAAACTATGACGCTCAACCCTCCACAATATTGACCCATCTATCATTGTAATGTTCTGACTCTATGAATCTGTTATTGATCATCATATACTTGTATATCAGACTAAAACATGTTCCTTAATCAATCACTCTATCATCTTGTATCTCAGCCATGGAACCATTCTGAATCAATTATATGCAATACTATTTTGAAATACTTCATGTTGTTTGAAGGATAGATCATTGAACTACAACAGTTGCTACATAGACTCCCTCTGTTAAGTATTCATATTAACTAGGAGTCTCCAAGCCGGATGGATCAGAACAATGGAGGAATTCACCCTAAAGTGGAGTAGTCTTCTTCACCATCTATAGACTCATCACCTTTATCAATGATGACTTCTTTATTTATGCCTATGGACTCATCATGACATTGCACTACAAGTCCTGAAAGTACGATATATCGGACATGTTCTTTCTTTACCTTCTTTGTATTATGATCTTGCATGACTCTGTGTCCTGATAGTGCGATTTCTGGGACCTGTTCTTTCTTTGCCTACCTTTCTTGTCTTTCACATACTATTGTCAATCTTGCAATTTTTGGGACTTTTTCTTCTTGTCTTTCTTTCCTTCTCCAAGCTTTCGTGTATCTGATATCTATATTTTCTTTCATGGAAGGCTATATCATGCTTCTGCAATTTCAAGCTATGTGACCATAGTTGTGACATTTGTAGCATTCAATACAAGCACTTATTGCTTGATTATTTCTTCCATATGCCCTGCAGTCTGCAAACTTATGTCCAAATTTAGTACAATAAAAACAATAACCATAAAATAAACTTTGATACCTGGAAGTAGATGATCATTTCTATGATGTGGTCCTTTTGTACTCATGCTTTTGTTGATCTCTTTCTCTTCTATTGATTCCTTCATAATGATTGTGGTCTTGTTGATACTTAGTATTGGATGATCTTCTATTATCTTCTACTTGAGTCTTCTTCATTTCTGGATTGTTCTTCTTTGGGGATTTGCATTCTTCATTGTTGATAGGGCTTCTGATGACTTCTGCATAACTCTTCTTCTTTTCTTCATTCTTCCCTTCCAGTGATGTGTAACAATTCTCTTCAACTGACCTTGTTGATGATGTAGAGTATCCTTTTTCTTCAATGTTTTTTCTAACTTTAACTCTTAATGTGACATCTTCTTCTTCAAGCTTCTGACATTGTTCTTCCTTATTTGACAACTAGACTTTCATTGTTTCTTCTATTCTCTTGGCTTCTACAAGTTGAATATTTAAGGAGATGATTTCTTCTTCAATCTTTTTCTCTCGTTGACCAAATTGTTCCTCAAGATGATTTAGATCCTTTGTTCTTTCCTTTCGATAATTTGTCAAAATGTTTTCTCTTTTATTTGCTTCATTTCTTTGTGTTTATAGTTCAACTTCCAAACACTGATTCTGACTTTTGAGAGTATGTTCAATTTCTTTGGCTTCTTTCAACTAATCCTTTAGACTTGTAATAATTTGTTGGGATTATTCATAGGTTTTTTTGGTGCAATTATATGCATAATATATTACCAAACATAAATTATCAACCGAGATTTGTAATCAATGGAGTTGATGCACTATATGTGCCGACAACAGGTAGTTTATCTATGTCTAATGAGTATATCATAAAGAAGAGACATTTGAAACTCAACACTCTATTTTCACACTTCAAAGATAACACTCTCCACACATTTCAAAATTCAGAAAGCAAAACTCATAAACAAACAAAAACTCTTGCTCAGGTGATGGACCGGTTCATTGATGGCTCATGAAAGGAAAAGATGAACTTTGATTCTAACTGCTGGAGAAACTAAACTAACAAGTGGGATGCTCCATTAAAGATCATGTATGGTGAAATATGGAGATCCAACTGCTCCTGCATTGCCACACTTTGCAACAAATTCTAATAGTGAAATCAAAACAAAACAACATGAAATCAAAATAGCAAGTACATGAAATGAAAATATACACAAATAATTTACAATGAGCTTACCAAGCTGGATCGGTGGCCCTTGTCGATGCCAACATGGAATATTTTAGATCAACAGATGCTAACTTCTAAAAGACACAAGATCACTGAATTCAAACTTGCATTAATTTTCAACAAGTAGGTTTACAAAAAGAGTCTTTTCATGAATCCAATCTACATCATAACAACTCCCCCTCCCTCATGAAGAGAGGGCACTCTCTTTTATACATGAGAGATTTGAAAAGAAGATAAGCATCTCATAATTACAGATCCACTTTTCTCTCAACCAATTTCTCATTATTACAAAATATGATCCCTTCAAATCCTCAAACATATCTCTCATATATCTTGGATAAGATATGTTTATCCATATCTCCATGATCTTCTCCTTGGAATAGGCTTGAATTATCTCCTCAAATCTTGAAATGGTGGAGGAAGTATTTGAGAAGTCTTTTTTTTGAATTAATCCTTCACATATTCCTACACATGACAAAGCTCACACATTTTTGAGATATATATGAAAATGTGTCAATTTTCTAATATTTAATCACAGATTCTCTTTTAATACTAAAATAAATGATTTGGAAAATAATAAGGTTAAACCCATATTTAATTATTAAAATGGTATTAATGAATGGTTTATGGAGTGGTAGAATATGGATAAATGTGAAGAATGGTGAAAGGAAAAGAGGATGAAAATGTGACAATTCTGAGACTCAACATACCCCCCAACTGAACTTGTTGCATGTCCTCATGCAACCTTGCATAAAAAAAAATCTTCCCAATTTTGGTTTTGCATGATTATATATATTTTTTAACAATAAAGAGGATGAAAATGCCCCCCAATTGATCTTGTGGCATGTTCTCATGCAACCTTGCATTGTTATTCTTTAGGACTTTTGGCTTCTGGATGAAATTATTCCATGATGTGAAATACATAAGTAACAGTTGATGTTTCTGATGGTTGGTTCTTGTGTGACAATCATGAATATAACAAATGTTGGTTCTTGTGTTAACAACATTCATTTCGTTTACTTGTTTTCTCGCTATAATAACATTTTAAGAACACATGCATTGGAAATGATAAGCCATCAACGTGCATAAGAAATCATTTTCTTCATGTTATGAATCATGCCAAGATAGATCAATAGCTGGAAAAAGTGAAACAAAGTGTAGTTCGGACGAGACATGTTGGTCAACAATATNCTTTTAATACTAAAATAAATGATTTGGAAAATAATAAGGTTAAACCCATATTTAATTATTAAAATGGTATTAATGAATGGTTTATGGAGTGGTAGAATATGGATAAATGTGAAGAATGGTGAAAGGAAAAGAGGATGAAAATGTGACAATTCTGAGACTCAACATACCCCCCAACTGAACTTGTTGCATGTCCTCATGCAACCTTGCATAAAAAAAAATCTTCCCAATTTTGGTTTTGCATGATTATATATATTTTTTAACAATAAAGAGGATGAAAATGCCCCCCAATTGATCTTGTGGCATGTTCTCATGCAACCTTGCATTGTTATTCTTTAGGACTTTTGGCTTCTGGATGAAATTATTCCATGATGTGAAATACATAAGTAACAGTTGATGTTTCTGATGGTTGGTTCTTGTGTGACAATCATGAATATAACAAATGTTGGTTCTTGTGTTAACAACATTCATTTCGTTTACTTGTTTTCTCGCTATAATAACATTTTAAGAACACATGCATTGGAAATGATAAGCCATCAACGTGCATAAGAAATCATTTTCTTCATGTTATGAATCATGCCAAGATAGATCAATAGCTGGAAAAAGTGAAACAAAGTGTAGTTCGGACGAGACATGTTGGTCAACAATATATGAGGTGATGAATGTGTAAATGGAATCAAATGGTAATGAATATCCCCCCCACCCCCCCAACTGAAGATGTGTTATGTGTACGAAAAGGAGAAAGGAAATGGAACATGGTGAGGGAATTTTCCAAATTCATTCACTCTAACATGTAAGGAATTGCATGATTAAAGAGTAGAAAACAACATACCTCCACTTACCCAAAAAGTAGATGAACTATGTAATAGGAATATGGTTGATGTTGCTGTTGGAGGATGGAAGATGTCATTGTTGCAGGATCATGTGAAAGGTGGTTGTTGTTGTAGTTGCGACTGTTGTAACTGCTGGATCAAAGAATGTGAAGTGGAGGAATCTGAACTGATGTTGATGAATCGTGGAAAAGAGGAAGTATGAAAGTGGGACTATAGTACTCTCATATGGTTGAAGTGATGCTATTGTAACTGCTGAGGGAGTCATGAAAAAGTGCATAGTCTTCACCCGCTACAAAATCGATGGTACAATTCTAGCCATGTGAATGAATGTGTCGATGTCGAGCATGAAGAGAAGTCATTGGATTATCAGCCATTGATGCATGCCATTAACCAATGCGATGCAAACTCACCATTGATGTCAATGAGTGCTAAGGTACCCGAGTACATTTTGCGAAGTGCGAATGAATGAGCTGATGTCGAGCCACTTTCAAGATCTAACAATCAAGGGACATTGATGTATTCCCATGATTGTCAGCGAGAGAACTTGCCATTAAGGCATGCAAGCCTCCAGGTACTCAAAAGGAACTCTAGTCTATATCCCAGATAAGGTGCTGAGGTCAATGGGGAAAGACTTGTTGAAAGGTAGGCCTTAAGGAATCCCACATCAGTCAACACGAGTTTTTATAAAATATTGGTAGGACTATAGGAAAGATCGCAGTAGCAACAGTGTTTATGGAAAGGCAATGTAGTGATGGAAAGGAAGATGAATAGTTTTATTGACAAGGGAAAATGAAATTAAAAAGATAAAGAGATGTATGTGACTCAGAAAGATAGGTGTGTGCGAAGTCATGAAGGATAATTCAATGGAAGATGGGCTTCAACACAGGGATGATGAAGGTACTGCGAAGGAGAAATGCGAGGAAATAGTTCATGACGCAAAATGGTTGTATGAATGGGTTGTGTGTAACAACAAACGTCATGATGCGTATGATGAGAATCATCTCCTTCAAGTTGTCAGAAAAAATGTGTGTTTCTTGAAAAATGTTGTGATCACGTCAACATTAAAATCCATCATCTATGAACCGGAAAAGGTTAGTACTAATCATGCAAGCAAACTTGGTGAGATCATCGTAAAATGTACAAAGAAGGACAAATGCTAGCAAATTAATTTCAAAAATAAAGTGCATTCATACCTATTGTCTTTGCATGCTGGACTCTTTGTAGCGTGAAGTGATTTAAGAAAAACAAATGAGCATAAATCGTAAAACATGTTTTGATTATTGTTTTCAAGAATTTATTGAAATGTTCATTTGCAATTTATAATGTTTTGATTTGTTTTTCTTTCTTTTCATGGTTTTAGAATTTTTACGGTTTATGTTTTATTCCAATAATACACACCAAAAGAAAAATGAAAAAATTATGTTAAAGGAAAACAACAAACAAGAGTAGCTTCATCAAATTTTCCATGCGCATAAGTAACCGTTGCTAATACCTGTCATTAATTTTTATTTTTATTTTTTTAATTGTGCAAGAGTATGATCCTCGTGAAATTGCCGCATTAGTTCCAAGTGTATTTCTTGCATGATCAGATCCATTCATTGTCAAATATAATTGAGAGCATACAATTTTGGTGCAACAAATAACAACCAGGAAGCAAACACAAACATTCATCCTCAATAGAACAACATACTACCTAAAAACGCATTGATCATGGATGCCAAAAGCACAAATATGTCATGAAAATTGTATCGTCGTCAACCTCCAAGTTGTTCCATTATGCCACCAAAAGTTGACACTTGTCTTCATGCATGACCTAAAATGATCAATAAACAATCAAAACTTGGTTTGTGTACTAGGTTTCCTTTTAGATAGACAGCATTGAGATTGACTGCACAAGGCCAGAACCAAATCAAAATATTCATGTTGATTAGTGCACATGCATCGCACTGGGAACCAAATGGAATGATATTTATTAATTGGCAGGATGGAAGACATTGTCTTTCAATCCTCCCAGGTAGCATGACCCTTTTGAAACATGTAAAGCATGAAAATATGTGAATTTCAATTTTCGAGAGAAATCCATATTGACAACATAAAAA
>SNQJ01S0152371.1:36975-47534 GCA_010110895.2 Picea sitchensis | reverse complement strand
CTCACATTTTTCTCGTTGATACAGAATCTACCGTGTTGGGAGGCATTCCTCCTTCTCCCCTAGAACCCCCTCCAAGTAATGAGACCATCCTTTTTAATTGGGGTGTACTAACTAGACCTCGTCTTCCCTCTCACATTCCTTTCCAAATTACAGTACAGGTTTGTGGTCGGGACGTTCCTTAGATGATGATAGATGAAGGTGCGTCTGTTAGTATTTTATCCTCTCTTGCTTGGAAATCTTTGGGTTGTCCTCAGATTGCCCCAGTTATGCAGAATTTGTTATCTTTTAACAGAAGAACCAGTCAAGCTTTATGGACCCTTACTTAGTTTCCTATAACTTTGGGAGGGAAAACTGTCTTTATTGATGTCATGGTAGTCCAAGACCCCTTGGATTTCTCTTTACTCCTTGGGTGGGATTATGTCTATGCCATGAAAGCTATTGTGTCCACTCTTTTTCGTGTGATATATTTCCCTCACAATGGAAGAATTGTGACTATTGATCAACTTTCATTCATCAGTCCTGATTGGATTACCTCCCTTAGTGGTTCTTATATGCAAATGGTATCACCCCTACCACAGGTAAATTATGTGGCATTGTTCCCATCCTTCCACTACCGCTGACAATGAATTGGATCCGGTAGTTGACATGGTGACCTCTTCGGTAGGGCTATTGGAGCCTGGCCTCCTTACCCCTCTCACGACCCTCGACATGTGTTCCTTCCATAGTGTGTTTCTTCTATCAAATGAAGATCTCTTGGAAGCCATGACCGAGTTTTGTCCCTTGACATGGTGTATTTCTAGAGCATTGTCCTCTTGGAAGCCGTGATCAAAAAGAGCCTTGAGCATGATTTTTTGATTTCAAGCTCGTTAAAAAATGAAACCATCTTCGAGCATGATTTTCTGATTTCAAGCTCGTTAAAAAATGAAACTAGCTTTGAGCATGCTTTTCTGATTTCCAGCTCATTAAAAAATGAAACCATCTTGAGCATGGTTTTCTAATTTCAAGCTCATTAAAAAATGAAACCAGCTTGAGCATGGTTTTCTGATTTCAATCTCATTAAAAAATGAAACAATTTTTGAGCATGGTTTTCTAATTTCAAGCTCATTAAAAAATGAAACCAATTTTGAGCATTGTTTTCTGATTTCAAGCTCGTTAAAAAATGAAACTAGCTACAAGGATAGTTTTAGAGTCTCTATGAAAACCTCATTAAAAAATGAAACAAAGGTTACGAGCATAGTTCTTCTCCTGTGTCAAGTTCATTAAAAAATGAAACAGCTTCCCCCTCTCTGTTTGAGTCAAGTCCTTCGTCTAGTATTTGAAGCTTCCTTTCATTCGTCTTTGTAGTTGGATGAAATGAACCTTGGGGGGAAATGCTTCCAGCCTATGGACTTCATGCTAAAGTTGAGCCACTAGTTTTTTAAGCTGGGGGATAAGTACCAACCATGCGTTGGGAAGTCGCAAGCATAGTTTTCTATGGTTCAATCTTGTGTAAAAATGAAACCACCTACCAAGCATAGTTTCCTCTGGTTCAAGCTTGTGTAAAAATGAAACTAGGTTCAAGCATAGTTTTGTTTAGTTTTTATGCTTGTGTAAAAATAAAATCTATCCCAAGCATAGTTTTGTTTTATTTTAAAGCTTGCATAAAAATGAAAACAATCCCGAGCTTAGTCTTTGTTCATTCCCATGCTCGTAAATACATGAGAATAAGTTACCAAGCTTAGTCTTTGTTCTTTCTCATACTTGTAAATCAATGAGAATGTAACCGAGTAAAATTTTCTCATTTTTTCGGACTCGTAAAGGTTATACAAAAAAGGAATCCCCTGGAGTTCCCTTTAAGTTCTATTCAGACTCTCTAAACATGAAAATATTGTTGATCATCCTTTTTCTTTTCACGCTCATAAAAGTATTTGAAGAAAACATTTGATGGGCAGTAGGTTATCACTTTTTCAGTCTCATCAAACTAATTTACGAAAAAGGAACTGAGAGAGTTCTCTTTAAGTGTTTTTCAGACTCTCTAAACATGAAAAACCCATGAGTTTTCTTTCTTTAGACTCGTAAAACAAACATCGAAAGACCCGTATGGGACCGAACCACTCATTCTTAGGGTTCATTAAATATACTCTGAGGGACTCGTCCAAAGGATGAGTTTACATTACAAGCATATGTTATCCTCCTCAAGCTTGCGTAAAAATAAAGAGGTACTCGCTAGTAATGGTGGGGGAAAAATTGGGAAAGAAATGTGTCTAAACCTGTATTCTGTGGAAGAGTCTCTTTTGAACATGACACCCTTTCACTCGTCTTACGTCTAGGTTGAAATATCCTCTTGTCTCTTGATCATACTCCTTTATAAGATTACAAATTGGTCTGTGATCCTTGTTGTTGAGTCAGTTTTTCCAGGACAGTTGTCGTGTCGAGCTTAGTCTTTGTTCTTTCTCATATTCGTAAATCAATGAGAATGTAACCAAATAAAATTTTATCATTTTTTTGGACTCATAAAGGTTATATGAAAAAGGAACCCCCTGGAGTTCCCTTTAAGCTCTTTTCAGACTCTCTAAACATGAAAAGATTGTCGAGTGTCCTTATTCTTTTCACGCTCGTAAAAGTATTTGAAGAAAATGTTTGACGGGCGGTAGGTTATCACTTTTTCGGTCTCATCAAACTAGTTTATGAAAAAGGAACTGAGATAGTTCTCTTTAAGTGTTTTTCAGACTCTTTAAACATGAAAAACCCATGAGTTTTCTTTCTTTGGACCCATAAAACAAACATCGAAAGGCCCATATGGGACCGAACCACTCATTCTTAGGGTTCGTTAAATATACTCTTAGGGACTCATCTGAAGGATGAGCTTACATTACAAGCATATGTTATCCTCCTCAATCTTGCATAAAAATAAAGAGGTACTCGCCAGTAATGGTGGGGGAAAAATTGGGAAAGAAATGTGTCTAAACCTGTATTCTATGGAAGAGTCTCTTTTGAACATGACACCCTTTCACTCGCCTTGCATATAGGTTGGAATATCCTCTTGTCTCTTGATCATACTCCTTTATAAGATTACAAATTGGTCTATGATCCCTGTTGTTGAGTCAGTTTTTCCAAGACAGTTGTCATGTCGTCAATATGTTCAAAAAATAAGTTCAACCCAGAAATCCTTCTATTGCATTGGCCATTTCTACAATCCTTAAGCCTTATATTGCATTGGCCATCCCTAAGTCAGTCATGAATCATTTGTTACTCTACTTCAAATCTTGTTACCTGTTTTGTGTCATTGATGGGGGATACATTAAGGCCCTCCTGTGACGAGTCTTTTCCTATCGACTTCAACTCATTATCTAGGAATTAGACTTAGAAACTAATTAGTACCTTGGAACTTGCATGCCTCAATGGCATGTTTCCTCACTTTCGACAAAGGGTTTTCATTATTGACCCTTGATCGGGAGATTCCGCTGAGTGTTCGACTTCATATCATTAATTCACATTCGTTGGATTGTACTAGTGTACCTTGGGAGTCATTGACATTAATGGTGATTTCCCTCGCACTTGTTAACGGTATACACTAATGACTGGTAATCAAGTGGTATGTTCAACGTCAACACATGTATTCGCATGGTTAGATTCGTACTATAGAGTGGTGGAGATGAATACCCTGAATATTTTCTCACAGATTCAGGTTGCGAGTATATTCAGTTTGTACTGTTGCATAGATCCACATTGTATGTCTCATGGCTACGTTCAAATTTGAGTCTTTAACACATCGATCCACAATGTATTTTTGGTGGCTATGTTTATATTTGAGTCATATCAGCATGGATCCACAGTGTATGTTTGGTGGCCATGACCTGTATTACTTGACATGGATCTTCGCATGTCATCATTTATGCTTTGAGTCATTTGTATTCTAAGTATGGGAATGCCTACCTCAGTGATGACATATTATTGTACTGTATTTCATTGTTTGTTGGTAGGTTTTCAACTGACTATTCCTTGTTCCCTACACACATTCGACAAATTATTTCATCTATCACTTTGTTATAACTTCATACTTTGGGGGGCTCTTTGTTTCACATTATTTTTTTCATCCCTATGATCCTTAATGATGTAAACCTATATGTTTCCTTCAAAGGGGCCAGTGGCCTGAATTCGTGAAGAAAGAAGGGAGAAGAAATTTCTCTGAGAGAAGAAGTTGTATCTTCCTTTGTAAAAACCCTATTTTGGAGGATTTCTGTAGGCTTCTATATACACAGGGTGTAGAAATGCCTAATTTTCACAGGTTGCTCTATAGCCAGGGTGTAGAATTTCTATGGGTTGCACTATATCTAGGGTGTGACGACCTTTGTACGTGGGAAAAATGAGCATTTTCTCGATGCTTCTAGAAGGATAATATTATATGGTAAGGTGGCCTTCATATGGTTTGGATCTTACTCTCTTTCATGATTTAGTGGGATCATCCCAACCTCTTCACCTTATCCTCTTCAACTTATAAAAGGAGAGGAGCTCCCATGGAGAAAGTTAGCTTGAGCTTGATCGGGTTGGAAAATTATTGAGCCTTTGAGTTGTTTTGGCTTGATATTGTTAGCTTGGTTAGGTTGGCTTTCAGATTTTCTTTGTCAAGATAGATTGTGAGTAGCTATCAGATCCATGGTCTCAGAATCCTTGGAGCAAGAAGTGTGTGGGAAGAAAAGAATCGTTGGAAGGAACCTTACGACATCAAGGCATCTAGTTATATCTTTCTTCCACATTATAGAATACAGTGGCATGTTTATTTCCCACAAAATCATTAGCATTTTATTACATGACCCCTTGATCACATGTTTAGGTTTTCATTGAATCTACTATTGTTGCTTTCACTTTGGTTGGTTTTTGTCTCACTGTAGGATCAATATCAAGAGAGCACCAGAGCGAAACAGGAACAACAAAGACATAAGGAAGAGACACTTAAAGGTATGTCTCTCATATTTTGTTTGGCAGTAAATTCAATGATTACAGCCCAGGGAAAGCACCATGTCATGTCTTGTTTTGTTCTAGATCTAGGTGGATCTAGGGAGATTAGTTTATGTTTGCATTTACCAATTTATCCAACAACAACAACACATGTAATTCAGGCAACACAAAACATAACAACCTAGCATACTAGAACATCATGCAACTGGATGAAACATATGAAAATCAATTAGACAAAAATAAAAATGACTACCATCCCATCCTACCCTGCAAGGTTAGGACCTCCAGGAAACATAAGAAACGCTCAAGCCTAGGTTCCCATCGATTTTGACTATTTAAGGTCTCAAGGATGACAATTGTTCTGAGGAACAAGGAGGTGTCTACTTCCCTCCTGACACACACAAGATCACGCCTACTATGCTAAAAGACAACATCAATCAATCCAAACACAACAACTTCGATGACCAGTAGCTAGAACCCTTATGATGAGAAAGAAACCAACCACATTAAAACGTTACAGAACCAAGTACAAACATCAATTACAATGCACAACCACACCCTCATTGGGAAGCAAAAGACTTAATGTCGGGTTATTGTACGCATATATCGATCACTGTGTGCAATGTTCCCATCATTAGGCATCATGCCGCCACATTGCGATAAGCATGATAGTAACAAAGGAACAACATAACATATTTGGAACTTCATCCCAAGAAAAATCCAACATGCCAGGAGACTCGACTTAACTATCAACAATACATGAATACTATACCCAAGCACCCAATCAACAAGCCAACAAGACACAAGGTGAAAACATTCAACATTTAATCTGCGCAACGAACTGATAGATTTCTTGTTTTCCTAAAAGGAAGTCATATGCGGTATAACAACCTATGACCATTTAACATTCAAAATAAGGCACATAGCACATAGTAACCAATTAATATAATCAACCAAAATTTAAGACTCAACATATAACAACTTCAAGTATCTTTTACCCTTCCATTCAAGGGATTTTGTTAATCAATAAATCAACTGCACTTTTAACTTCTCCAGATCAATATTAAACAAGGAACCATAAACCCTTAGCATGTAAACTTCTATATGATCTATAAATCAATAATAAATTAGGACTAGACAACCAAGGTGAATAATCCCATTCTTAACTCAAGGAAAATCTCTTCCCTACCTTCTATCCTTTAAAATACTCAATAATTTGACTTCAATCCTATTTAATCATACGGGTTATCATAGGATTTTCCAAACTGAATGAAGTAACTTAGATATAATTACAAGTGAGATATGATTATACAATGTCGATATGACATACACTAAGGATACAAGGGCTGGTACATAAATAACATTAACCTTAAGGCATAAGTGAAAGATTCTAAACAGAAAATCCCCTTTTTAAAAGTGATAAATCTCTTAGCAAATTTAAGATATTTGAACCTCATTATAACACTACTTATAGAAGTGCTTTCAGATTTTCCTTAGGGCTTAATAAAACAAAGGTTTGCATATATAGTACATTAACTTTAAGGCTCAACAAGAAGTTCTAAAAAATAATTCAATTTTTAAAAGCATGTCGAATACACTAAGGAAAGGCAACCTCTGTAGATAGGGTTATGAATTTGACTTCTTAAATCCTGCTAGCATGTATTTAAATGAGTTGCAGAAAATACGAATATCTAATTTCATTCTAATCTCTCAAGTAGAAAAAAAGGAGTCTCGCAATCCCCAATCATAAAGGTGAAATTATTCTATCAATCCAGAAATAAAGGTGAAGGGTGTGCTAGCTATCACATGCACCCTCCCTTGAGATAAACACAAATTCTAACATCTCTGCCATAACGCAAATTCTGAGATAAACACAAATTTTGTCAATTACAAAAAAATCGCTTCTAACATGACATCTCCACCATAGTAAATCGTTGGCAACAATTATTGTTGCCATAATAATAACTTAAAACATTACGAATTACAGAACAATGCCAATTCTAACTGCTCAAGATTTTCTCTGTGTAAATTAGCATCGCGTTGTAGTTATCTTAAAGGGAATTAAAACTCTTTATAATTTAAATCAAATCTCGGTGTAATAAATATCTTAACCACTAATTATTTAATTTATATGTCTAGTAGGATGTAATGATAAAAACGAGGAAGCACGGGAGAGATACAGATTCAATTTACCAACGATTAAGTGAATTTATATAAGTTAATTATATCGTTTGAGGTTTATACATACATTAGATCCAGTCGTGGGTTGGAAATGAATTTGAACATGATCTCTAACTCCCTTTGTTTCTTTTTAATCTGTGTATGTAACCAGTAGATGTTCAGCCGTGGGATCCACATTTGGATATGAATTTGTATCATATGCATGGCTTGACATATTAATTTGTAACCGAGCGAGAGGAAGCGGGAACTGGAAGGTACGCCCAACGGGGCTCTAACTCTCAAAATGAAATATACTATGAAATGGTATGTGGTACTGAATCTCTCTCTTCTCTCAAAAAAAGAAAGAGAAGCGAGGACAAGAAAGGATCCGCCCAATATTTATACTTTTTCTATGGGGTATAAACGAGGTCAGTTGACTCATGATTTAATTGATGCTTCAACTACATCTGCTAAACTAAATCGGCACCAAGGGAAATAGTTAAATAAATTGTTATACATGAAACTTTATTAGATTAGTCCAGTATCGCAACTAAGTTTTAACAAGGAAATCACAACCATAATATTAACAAATAGCTAAAGATCATATCGATTGTTCATCACAAAATTTAGAGAAAACTAAGGGTCATTCAAGAACATTCCATATCGATTAAAACACTACATCTATTTAACCAAAAGTTCAAAAGAAACACAAGTATACAATGCATCCAATCACATCTAATTACCGACATACTAAGAAGGCATAGAAACATAAATTTAGCTACCTTTTGACACATTTACACATTCGCACTATCGCCCGTATAAATATTCATATGCAGAAACTAAACAAATATTTTTCTTTTAACACCATATACACATACATGCTTTCAACATTAGAGAGATGCATATACATGAAATTTAACTACTATTCTATATAAATTATACACATGCATACCGTAGCCAAATGCAAAGAACCCGAAGTGACTGTCACATGCTCGTGCTCCGTCTAAGTCTTTCTTTCCAACCACTGAGACCTCACTGGTACCTCCTAGCCAATGCTAGGGGTACTCTTCTTCCACTTGAGCCCTCTGAGTTGCAAAGGGGACACACACACAACACTAGAGAATGCTATCTCCCAGCTCACCTCGCAAGGTTGAGCTACTACTCATTACCCGAGCTAGGTATCCCAACTCCCACAAGAGAAATTCAGTCAAGATAAGATTTGGGTAGTGTAACCTTACGCAAACAAGACATGATCCATACTCCTCCTCCTCCATCCTTTTTATACAGTTTTATTAATTATTCGTTTCCCAAACCCTCATTAGATTCTTTTTGTTAAATTTAATTAGGAAAAACCTCCCCCATACACATGTCACCTGATCTCTCAGTTGCACCAGAAAATCAATTTATTAATTAATTAATATTTTCCTATTTCCCTCACCCACCTAAAAGCGTTCCTAAAAGTGCTCCTAGCTGTCCCTTTATTCCCTTACATTTCTTAAATGACTCGTGCCTTACTTAAATCTTAGTTGAGTTCACAAATAGAAAGTTCCAAAGGCTAGATTCCCTACTAAGTTAGACATTCCCTTTTTTATTTAAGTTTCCCCTTTTCTTTTTAACTAAGTATAGAATTAGCAAGTTTAGACAAAAACAACCATTTACCCTTTTAATAATTTAATCCTCCATCATAATTTTTACTTTAATAAATAATGTTTTAATTTTCTTTACCCCCTTATTGTTACAATTCTATTTAGTTATTCTTTGTTCACATGTTCTACTTGGACCTAGGTTTTAATTTCACTAGGTTGGGCGATATTTTTTAAGGGAACAATTAGTTATTAAACTTTACTCATACCATCATATATTTTAAGGCCAACCAGGCCCTACGAAGGCATAGTTTTCTAGATACTATTTTTATAAACTTACTCGATTTAAAACCACGACATTCCCTTCAAGACGCACTATGTGCTCCAAGGGTGCCACTAGCTTACATTCTTGTTTTTTTTGCACGATGTGCCCTTCAAGACGCACTACATGCTCAAAGGGTGAAATTCATTTGTTTACTAAATTTCGTAGATGTCAAACCCCTGGAGTCAATACTCCGTCAAGTGATCTTGTGGGAGACTAAGGGCCTCTAAGGAATAAGGATCCTGGTTTATTGCACACCCCCTATAATCATCATGAGCGACTGTCACAGTGTGCCCTCACGACATCATGGATTTATCGAACTAGGTAATCATTAACCTACAGTTCGAGCCACAGGGGGAGTGCTAGTAGGCTGCGGCATGGCTGTTGCCACACCTCTCCCTCAACATCTCTAGTTTTTGTGCATGACCCGTTTACTCCAAATGTGAGTCTGGTTGGAAAGCTATCGTCAGCATGCATCTATCAAAAAAACATGCCATCTATAGTAATAAACATCATAATATATAGTCATATGTCACATCTGTAATATCAAAGACAATTAAACCATAAAAATCTACTCCCTGACTCGATCTAGAGTCCAGGGAGATCCATCGATGCCATCGACATCCTATAACGTCCAGAGTCCTACACACTCAGAAGAACCTGTTATCACCCTATAAGTTATAGGATCATCTGATGACTAGAATATTATCTATATCTAGTGTTTTTGTTGACAAATGATTTTTCATTCTGCAAATAGGAAAGAAAAGAAAAGAAAAAAGAAAAGAAAAAGAAAGAAAAGAAAAGGAAAAAGAAAGAAAAGAAAAGAAAAAAGAAAGAAAAGAAAAGAAAAGAAAAAAGAAAGAAAAGAAAAGAAAAAGAAAAGAGGGCATAAAAGAATTTCAATAAAAGCCCCATGCAATAATAGTAACTTGGTCCATACCTTTCAAGCATGGCCAAGTTCTTTTTAAATTGATGTTGATAGGATTAGTGAATAAGCTTGGATAAATTGTTCAATCTTAGCCAAGCGATCTAGGGTAGATTAGTGAATAAATCTGGCCAGACTGTCTAATCTTTGTCAGATAGCCCCAGGGTAGAGTAAATTCTTAACCCAACAGTCTAATCCGGATTAATTGTCCTAGGAAACTAGGTTAGAATATAGGCTAATGTCTTTACTTCAATAAAACCAGCTTGATGATCAATGTTACACCATGATTTGGATACCTAAAAGGTTGTTCAGCTAACCCCTTGGTGGTGTAGACATGAGAAGCCTTGGGAAAAAACCCGTGAAATGCACTTATGCTAAGTTTCTCGATGCATGTATCTCCATTCATGTATCAATGGTCCGAATGATTGCACCCAAATCTATGGTGAACAGATCTTTCCGGACCCCCCCGACCGTTCTATCTTTAATGGAGGGGGGGTCTGGAATTGCTAATAAGACCCGTGCACATCTAGACGACTCAGGTTTAAGCACGCAGATCTATGATCAATATTGGATTCTGGACCCCCCCCCCGTCCATTCTGCCTTTAATGGAGGGGGGGGGTCCAGAATGTGT
>SNQJ01S0152371.1:12984-29755 GCA_010110895.2 Picea sitchensis | reverse complement strand
CATGTGACAAGAAGAAAATTCAAACATTAATAATTAAAGTGAACTTTTAATGAAGACTTAAGTTATTATAAGGGTAAATTGTTTTTTATATCTAAACTTGTTAAATCTAAACTAAAAAGAAAAGGGGAAACTTAAGGAAAAGGGGAATGTCTAACATAGTAGGGAATCTAGTTTTTGGAACCTTCTAATTGTGAACTTAACTAGGTTTTAAGAAAGGCATCAGTCGTTTAAGAAATGTAAGGGAATAAAGGGACACTAAGGATAATTTTTAGGAACATTTTTAGGTGGGTGAGGAAAATAGGAAAATTTAATTAATTAATAAATTGATTTTCTGGTGCAACTAAGGGATCGGGTGACATGTGTACGGGGGAGGTTTATCCTAATTAAATTTAATAAAAAGAATCTAAAGAGGGTTTGGGAAACGAATCACTAAGAAAACTATATAAAAATGATGGTGGAGGATGAGTATGGATCATGTCTGGTAGGCGTAAGGTTACGATGTCGATATTTTTTTGACTGAATTTTTCTTGTGGGAGTTGGAATGCCCAGCTCGATAGGGAGTGGTAACTCGACCTTGCGAGACAAATTGGGCGCTAGATATTTCGTTGGTTTGTGTGCATGGTCTCTTTGCATCTCGGGGGGCTCAAGGGGAAGAAGAGTACTCCTATCATTATTTGGGAGGTACCAGTGAAGTCTCAGTGGTGAGCAAGCAAGAGCTGAATGGAGCGTGAGCCCAGGACAATGACTTAGATTCTCTTCCTTCAGTTATGGTACGCAGTTGTAAAGCTTTGCATTACTAGAGTGGTTAAAATATCTATATGTGAGATTATACAATGATGAATTATATAAATAGATAATGATGCATGTGTTTTCATTCCTTCATTAGAGAATCTTCCTAGTTGTTTTTCACATTATTATGAAATCCTAGCGCTACATACATGAAGGAGCCGTCGTGCCACCCTTATAGTGATTCACTGTCCTATGATTGTTTGCAATAGATAAGCTCTGTAATGAAATGAAGAAGTAATTTAATATTTAGTATGAATATATATAAATTGGCGATA
Organism: Picea sitchensis; assembly: GCA_010110895.2. Taxonomy (NCBI): domain Eukaryota; kingdom Viridiplantae; phylum Streptophyta; class Pinopsida; order Pinales; family Pinaceae; genus Picea; species Picea sitchensis. The sequence goes on along the minus strand of SNQJ01S0152371.1, from coordinate 28,691 downwards.
ATATCACACGAACCCAACCAAGGCGATCGTGTGGAACCCTAGTATATTCGATAATTACTTTATAGTATTTTTATTATATATTAATAAGAATAAATTCTCTTGTTCTCCATGATGTATATTTTGGGATCCTACTTAATAAAAATAGTTTGTGACTGATGATATGAATCGTGGATAATGTGAGAATGGCAATTGTCTATGAATAGTAGTGTCTTCTTAAAATAACCTGGCTTCATACTTAATAGTTTTGGATGAATTGTCATAACATCAACGAAATATGTGAGTTTTCACACTTTTGAAATATTAGTAGAAAATTTATGATTTTATAAGATTTTAATGATTTTATAATATTTTCATTGAATCATGTTAATGGTTTTATAATATTTAATGTGAATATTGGGACAATGTTAATATGATTGTTTCCAAGTGATAATATGAAGGTTAAGGTTACGATGAATGATGTCTTCGGTCTTCTTTTCCTTTGATTAAAGGAGGTGTGAGGTCGAGTGATATAATGGTAAGTAAAGTTCATTTCGAATTTCTTTTTCGAATTTCTTTTAATGAGTGTTTCGAAATCTTAATTTTTAAACGATTGGGGTTATAGTGATAAGCATTGAATTAATGGTGTAGGGAATTTAATGATACATCTCCCATTGGGGATAAAACTTCAACATTGTGTTACCCTAGTAAGGTTATTGAAGTGAACCACTCGTACAAGGATCTTCCCTTTTTAAAGTTGTTCTGACCTGGTTTACTCCGTCTTATCTTTTAAAAGTTAGTATTTGTTTTACCTTGTATACCTTGAATTATTTTGGTAATTCCCTTGCATCTTGATTAACTGCGATGTATGGATGATGGGGTTTTACATTTACCTTGCGCCTTAGAAAATCAATTGATTATGCTTTTGATTACTCGTGCGTAGTTATAACCTTGTGGATACAGGAATTCCTAAGTGTTGAGATTAACTACACTCATTGTAATGATGATGCTTTATGTCCAATTCAATACCTGGCTCACCTGTACATTTTGGATGTTAATGATTTTTTTGATGGAATGTATTGAATGACTTCTTAGCACCTTGAATCTAATCGATGCTTTACTGACACCTTGGATTTTATTGTTATTAGTTTTGGGATAATTGTGTGCATTTGCTAATAATGTTGCATGTTTTAATTTAGCATTTATATTAACCCTCGCCTGAATAGTGTTTTGTGTAATGTTTAGATCTTGCTCTTCTTGTGTGCATTGAAAAATCATTATAACAAATGACGGTCTAAATGTCATACTTCTCGCATACCTTGGAATAAATGGTCAAATTGCGTTGCCATGACTGCACCTTATTTTATGTTGAGCTTTACTGAAAAGTAACTAGTTTTATCTCACACTTCGATTTAGTTGGTTGGTGAATGATCTGAAATTGTTTTCTCTAGCACGCAACTATTATATGAATGTCGATATTGTGATTGACGTGTTGGTGATATCGCTCTTATGATGTATTAATTTCCTAACGCAACACTAAAGGTTATGTACAAAAAAAAAAAAAAATCGCTTGTTGTCGTACCGACAGGGTCATTACATATGGTATTAGAGCGGGTTCAACCCTGCGATTGTGGATAGCCACACCTTCCACTGAAGTATACACTTAAATTAATCACTTATCACTAATTAAAAATTTAACCTATCCATGAGTTACTCATGGTTAGAGGACGCCACGAAGGTTCATGACGTGGTGCTAGGGGAGGAGGCGCGACGCTTTCGGTAGCAATCGCACTAGAGTGGTCCAACCCCCAAGGAGGAGAACATGTCTTGAGCATGAGAAAATTGTCACGTGGGATGCATTGGGTCTGAAAAGGTGCTTCCATGAAATTGAAAGAGGCTTAGAAAAATCGTCTGTACTGAGATAAGGCCAAGGCATCGGTACCCCCGAGGGTGCACAATGCACCCCAGTCAGTACTGGTAGCATTCACAGGGAACCCTAGAATATTAGGGTCCCGCGTTCACAAGTGCGATAGACAAATTAGACGTAGAGGCGTGGATGGATAGCTAGGTGATGTGCTTTGCACTTAGTGATTTAGACCTCTAGCACGAAGGTCCACATAGGCAGGATTTAGCTGAAGAGGAGTGCTCTTCTTGGAGGAAGACAATTCTACCTCATCTAAACATGGTCTTCAAAGCTGTGTCAAGGGAACGGTTCGAGGAATGGTTTCGGGAGAAGTAATTCTCAGAGGAATTCCTTGCGCACCATCTTGATGAGTTCAACACCTTACAAGAGGGTGGTCATACGGTGTCAGATTATGAGACCAGATTTTGGAGCTACTTCGGTATGAGTGCATTTGAACACGAAGAAGTTTGGGATCAGCCAATTCGTGACCAGCCTTGACTCCGAATTTTTTTTTAAGATGAGGATCTAAAGCCTCGGACATTGCATGATGCAGTCTAGTAGGCATCTTATATGAGGAATATTTGACCGCGGGAGTCCGAGCAGGACTCCTACAAGACCATCTGGACTGACAACATCTGGGGCACAACAACATCAGACATTGACCAGAAAAGACATCTTGGTATCAAGATACGTCTATGGAACACTTGTTCATGCACCACGATGAGAGGTTCTTCAGTAGAGAACTCCACTACAGGGGACCACCAGTTCAACAACAGTAATGGTTGGGCATGTTAAGCGGAACTGAACAGGGTTTCTGACCGGCGGGCCAACAACTGCTACTTCAAGGACCCAGAGTACTAGACTGAAGACCGGATGTTGGACATGTGGAGATCCACATTACCAACATTATTTTCCAGTTGAGAGGGCCAGAGAGGCCAAGTAAGTAGGCTACATGACTATTGTGAAGATGGGAAAGGCCCATGGGATTCATGACCGCGATGAATAACTATCAAGACGAAAACAAGTCCATTTTTCTTGAGGCATCAGGTACCATCGCCAAATGAACTTAAGTATTTGTTAGACCCCAATGCTACAAAGAACTCTCATTCTAGTACCGCACTGAAGGGATTTGGGTAAGGATTTCGATAGGACGAGTTAGATTCATTGATGTGGATACGAGTACCAATCGGATGGTTGGAGGAAGGGGTATGAACTATCTCTTTAACCTGGGGATAGTGTAATGAAGTTTGAACTACATCACGATCTTAAGATCTTATGATGAAATGCTCAATATGGACTACTGGGAATTGCATGGTGAAATACTTAATGGTAGGATGAGGCGGTTGAGTTGGAATGACGATGAAGGACAGAGAAGTGTGATTGTAGGAAGAAAACGGGGAGCATCCCCGAGGTTCATTTCTTCCCTACAGCTACAAGAGAGAATGCATAAGGATGCAAGTTATATGCATACTTAGCGTTGAATGTCAAGCGCTTGGAAGAAGGATTAGAAGACCTTCTAGTAGTAAGAGAGTTTGCGGACGTGATCCCCAAAAGAATTACCAGGTGTGATGCCCAAAATTATTATGGAATTTACCATCGACATAAAATTTGGAACTGAACCAATGGCAAGAAAGCCTTATCGGATGTCGACCCCTGAGTTAGAGGAGTTGAAAGTGAAACTGAAGGAGTTTTTGGACCTAGGACTTATACGTCCAAGGGTATCGCTTTGGAGTGCTCCTGTTAATTTCTTACAAAAGAGGGATGTGTCGTGGAGACTTTCCTTGACTACTGTCGAGTATTCGTTGACGAAATTTTGATATTTTCTCGAATGACAGAAGATCAATATGAACTTATACACTTGGTACTACAATGCTACGAGAGAACAAATTATAGGAAGCGGTCACAAATCTTTCGAGGATTCATGACTTAGGGCAGGTTATCTCTGGCGAAGGCATCCGTGTGGATCCAGAAAGGGTAGAGGCTATTGTGGAGTATCCTGTGCCGATGAATGTCCCAGAAGTCTGTAGCTTCATGGGTCCAGCGAGATATTATTGATGGTTCATCGAGGGTTCTTCAAAGATAGCAGATATGATTACGGAATTGCAGAAGAATAACAAGAAGTTGTATGGAACGAGAAATGAACGGAAGCATTTCGAAGGCTCAAGGAGATTTTGATGAAAACACTAATACTAAAAGTCCCTGGTGTGGATGAGGACTTCTTGGTATGCACTGATGCATCCAAGGAAGGCTTAGGAAAAGTCTTTATGTAGGATGGTCGAGTGATCGCTTACATCTCGAGGAATTTAAGAAAGCATAGGACAACTACGCAATGCATGATTGGAGTTGTTAGCCATCATGAATGCCTTGAGAATGTGGAGACGCTACCTGATTGGACGAAAATTCAAAATAAAAACGAACCACTGTGGACTACAACAACTTTTATGCAAGCAAATTGAACACTCGACAAAGGCATTGGTTGGAACTTATTAGCGAGTACGATTTGAGATTACCTACATAAAAGGAACCATGAACAGAGTGGCAAATGCATTGATTCAGAGACCACGCATATTTTCAGTGATACCTCTTCAAATGAATCTATGTGAAAAGATTCTAACTACAACGTGACGTTGACTGATATAAAGAGGGTAAGGAATTTTTCAGGAAAGACACCATGTTGGTACCAAAATTGAGGGATATACTGTGGAAAACAACAGATCTTTGAGATATAATAACTGGATTTACTTACATCCCAACGATGAATTGAGAAGTTTTGATATTATGTGAAGCTCACATAGTAGTGAACGTGGCTCATCCAGGAGTCATGAAAATGAGGACCAACCTTAATCTCTTATTCTTTTGGAAGGGATAAAGGTAGACATCGTCAACTGTGTGGCACGATGTCTAGAGGTTCGGCAAGAAAAGGATGAACATAGACATCCAATAGGATTGATATGATCACACGCCATTCAAGAATCGACATGGGAGGTCATTTCGATGAACTTCACTGTTGAATTTCTGCTAACAACAAGGAGGGACAACCCGATTGTCATGACAATTGACACTCTGACGAAGAGTTCACATTTTTTCCCTGTGCGTATGACGCATCAGGCACCAAGTATAGATAGAGTTTATATCATCAAGATGTTTATACTGTCAAACATACCAAAGGAATATTATCTGATAAGGGATTCAGTGTTTGCAAGATGCTCTTAGACAAGTTTCCCAAGAGGCCTTGGGAACACCACTGAACTTTAGTACAACAGGTCCTTGATATTGATAGACTGCCCAAAGGAAAAAACCAATTTGGGAAGGTTGTGTTTCGTATGTGTACGTTGGACCAACATAAACATTGGGAATAGTTCTTTCCACTGGTCAAGTTTGCGTGCAACAACAGCCATCAAAGAACCATTAAGATGGCACCATTTTAGTTTCTTTATGGGAAACCGTGTCAGACACCTTGAGTTGGGATCGAGTCGAGGATGGGGTCCTGGTAGGACCATAAGTGATCCAAGAATTGAAGGAACTATTACAAACGATATGAAATGGGATGGAAGAATCGCAGGATCGACATAAGGGTTTGTCAATGCGCATCACATCGATCATAATTATGAAGGGCATAACAACTATCCATGCCTCATTATTTGAGGCGTTGCATGATGTTTATCTTGTGTCCTTATGCGAATTTAGTTCAGTGATCCTATGCATGAAATTGACTAAGTTCTTGGCAGATGTTTTCCAGTGTGCACTCATGGCAGAACCAATCCACTTTCTAGACCATCACATTCGAAAGCTACGACATCGAACTGTCGATCAGGTCAAGGTCTAGTAGGACAATTAAAGTTCACCCTTATCTACCTAGGAGGATTCATATGATATGCATCATCAGTTTCCCTTTGTTCATATCTAGACATTTAGATATTGTTAGATACTTTAATTTTTCATTTGTATATTGTGAAACTTCAGGACGAAGTTTAAAACAAGAGGGGGTGTATGTAACATCCCTCTCTTACTCACACCCAATGTGACTTATTCTTGTGGATACTAGTGTGCAAGTTATCCGGTTCACTATATGATTGAATGATTCGATTTTGGAGCATGATGTTGTTTGTGGATTCAATGATATGTTATTTTATGCTATTTATATTGACATGTGCTATTGATTGGTTTTCATGAGTGTGCATAACTTTGGATGTTTGAGGATGCCAATGGCATCGATGGATCTCCTTGGACTCCATAGATCACAATGTCATAAGACCCTAAGACCGTGACTTATGGGTTGGCCCTTCTGAAAAACTCTCCCAGGTTAAGGCTACAACCTGTAACCATCCCTCCAACCCTATGTTTGGCTCCCAGAGAAATTTCTACAAAGCCAAACTTGTCATTTTTGACTTCCTTTACCTTAATTATTTTTAGCGTTGCACCAGAAATAAAAATATATGTAGCACCTAGATCTATCAAAATACTAAGGGTCTGTTCATCGAGGATACTTGACGTCTTGAGCAAAGTTAAATGGTGCTCTTCCTTATGGTTATTCACCGCTGCATGAATCCGATGGGCCTTTCCCAAATCTCCCCCAGTAGTGGGTCCTCTTGATCCAGATGCTCTGCTCCTCTCAAATGGGTAGTCACACTGGTAATATGGCTCTCCACATGTCCACCACCCTATCTTTGGTCTAGTACTCATGGTTCCTGAAGAAGAAACTTAAGGCCCACCAGCCTCGAACCCTATTCTGTTCTGCTAAACATGCCTAAACTGCTACTGTTGAGGTCAACGTTGTTATTGGTGTTGTGGTACTTTGTAAGGATTCCACTACTAAGGAACCCGTCATCGTGGGGTCATGAACTAGAGTTCTATAGACATATCTTGATACCAAGATGTCTTTTTTGGTTGACATCTAATCCTATAGTACACCAGATGTTATCAATCCAGACGGTCTTGCAGGAGTCCTTCCATGACTCCCACAATCCAATCTTCCTAAGATATGAATCCTACATGACTACCTCATACAACATCCGAGGCACTTATCCTCACCTTCGCGTGAAAGCTAGAGTTATGATCGATCATGAACCTATTGATCTATAGATTCTTTATGTTCAAATGTGGGGCATATCGGAGTAGCTCCAAAAATATGGTCTCATAATCCAACACCATACGACCATCATGTTGTAAGGCGTTGAACTCATTGAGTTGGTGCTCAATGAATTCCTCTGACAATTACCTCTCTTGGAACCATTCCTCGAGTCGTTCCCATAACATGGCTTCGAAGGCCATGTTTAGATGAGGTAGGAGCATCTTCCACCATAGAAGAGTGCTCCCCTTTTAGCTGAAGACTATCATTCGGACCTTCATGTTGGAGGTCATAACTACAAAGAGAAAAGCACACTGCCTTGTTCTCTATCCATTCCTTGGCGGTTGCATCAGCCATGGCACTCATGGACTCGGGAACTTAACTCTATCAAGTTTTCTGTGAATGCTACTAGTACTGGCTATGGCACATTGTGGACCCTCCAAGGTACAGGCACCCTGGACTTATCTCAGTACAGACGGTTAGTCAAGGCCCTAACATTTCCCTAGAAGAACCTTGTTAGGCCCAACGCATCTTGTGCGATAATCCGCACATGATCAAGACTATTCTTCTCCTTGGGGGTTGAACCCCTCTGGTGCAGGGGCTAATGAAGGCATCACACCTCCTCCCTAGGCACCACATCGTCTACCTCCACGACGTCCCCTAACCATTATTACTGCGTGGATAGGTTAAGTTTTAATTAGTGCTAGGTTATTACTCAAGGGTTTACTACAGTGGAATGCATGGCGATCCACAGTCACAGGGTTGAACCCGCTTTGATACCATATCTAATGAACCTAATCGTTATGACAACATGCACTGCATAACAACTGCAATTTTTTTTTTTTTTAAACAATAAGGTAGCAACGACAAGTAGTCAATCAACGTGACTTGATGATGAACACAACGCACACAATTCAGGCAACAGACAACATAAAAACCTATCATACTAACACATCATGCATTTGGATGCAACATACAAAAATATATCAGACCAAAATAAAAATGGCTACCCGCCCATCCTACCCTGCAAGGTTAGGACCTCGAGGACACATAAGCAATGCTCAAGCCCATGTTCCCATCGATTTTGACCATTTAAGGTCTCAAGGCTGGTGACTATTCTGAGGTACACGAAGGTATCTACATCCCGCCCAACACAAGAAAGACAATTCCTACTAAGCCAATGGACAACATCAATCAACCAAACGCAACAACACCAACTGACACACGTAACACGAACCTTCAATGCGAGCGAAAAATTGCAATCAATGGATCAACATTTGCATGACGCACCACCATAAAATCCAAACATTTAGACATTACTTCAATCGACCTTTAATTTACACGTGCAAGATATCTAACATACACAATCTATCCAGCAATAATCAACTTGAGGTGCAATTCTAGTTAAATTCAAGGCGCGTCATTTAATTGATCATTCATTAAAACAAAATCTGAGTTGTAAGAAGGGATGTACCTTCTGGGGGCTTTCCGGTAATCACACAAACATCATGTCATTGTGAATGATAACTATGATTATTCATCTAGGCAGTTTAAATAAAGAAATGACTAAAACTACAACTTGCAATAAATCCTTCCAACTTATGCAATCATAGAGTTTATGCTTGATTACAAACTTTTCATCTAACACCTACCTAACTAACATAAGACACATCTTTCCCCATTCTTCCTAATTTACAATTATTTCATCATTATGAAGAATGAACATCAATTATATTTAAACCGTTAAATAAAATTCTAAAAAGATATCGTTTAACATAAGGCATTGTTCCCTACTTTCTTACAGTTACAACCCCTCAACATCAGACAGAGGAGTGAGCATCTTTTATAATTGAATAAATAAATTAAAATAAAAGAGTGAGCATATTTTATATTAAAATAAATTAATATTATTCCAACATTTAATATTATTCTAAACAGTAAACCAAATAACATTTAACATTATTCTTATCAGTAACCCACAATTCAATTATTGAAAATATCATTCCTAAATAATTTGTTTTCAATCATCCTAAATAATTTTGACTGGTTTATACCTCCACACTCAACCCTGACAACATATCTTAGGCTCCGGCCCAAAAACTAGTGTTGATATCGTGGCCTAAGAAAGGTGGCAACCCAGATCACATGGTGTGAAAGTTCTGGACAACGTTAACCATGAATCTAGGAAAAATAAAAATCACAAGGACAACTGTCAACAAATCAATTTCACCCCACACGGATACCACTACTTCCATGCTCAGAAATGACAGAGCATAAAATCAGGAAACTACCACTTGGCCAAGTATATTTGTACATGCATGTAAGTTGTACCACGCTCTGCGTGCACCAGGTAGGTACGATGGATGAGAGTTGTTAGAGAACCATTAAAATTGCCACATTCCATTCACATCCCTAGACGCAAGACTCCAATAAAATCAAAATGGAACAAGGATAGGCCATTCAGTAGCCTGGAGTACAATTGTTGCCAATAACTACATCCCCTACAACATCAATGCATTAAAATGATTTTTTCCAGAAGGTTTGAAAGGAGACATACTTATTTCTACTCCTTATTTAATACACATTGAGGAACAACAAGACCATTATCTCTCTCGTGGCATAGATGCATCACACCCACGGGTTCCAAGCTGGGTACCTATTCATCTCATTTAGTTCTAAATGGTGGCAATGATTCCTTGGCAAGTCTGTGCTTGGCGTAAGCTTGTTCCAGATTCTCTAGATCAGTGCATGCTAGAAGAATGTGAGAAAGGTGAAACAACTATAATGTTTTCTCAGAAAATCCACTATTGACATGAGTTGTGATCATCACTGTCCATGGACAACGTCTAGCTGATGAATTTTTTAAAATGCTACAAGTGTCTTCGAAGCTACCTCACTTGGCATACATATGGACAAGCGTGTTTTCAAGGGAGTTGTGTGGTTAGCTACCTTCAAATTACATGAAGGGGCTAGTGTTGTTGTTTTTCTACTTAGTCAATGCAACGTGCTTCTTTCTGTTGCAAACGCCACTCGCAAAGGGTAAGGATTCGCTTGAAGGGATTATCAATTTCTTAATCCTAATATCTGAATCAATCATTTTTTATGTGTGTGTCTTAATTTCTAATATCATTTAATGCATTATCTAGAGGACATCATCATCAATTTGTAAACACTCTTATCCTGGATAAAGGAGTTGTGATAGGAACGATTCCCATTTCTGCTAAAAGGGCAAGTTATACCCATCAAAATATGCCATTAACATTTTGAAGGCCACTACTCATTTGAAAATATACATAGCAAGTTAATATGAAATGCAATACACTCGCAAATAAAGGAAACACAATACACTTGCAATAAATCCCCTCAAAGTAATAAAAAGAAACGCAGTAATCACACAATAATAAAAAACACAGCARTAAAAATACAGTCATAAGGAAAAGCACAACAATAATAACGTAGTTGCAAGTCGCAGAGGAGATCTCTACATTTTGCATGAGTCATAAATAAAATTTTAGCTTGGGGTTGGGTGGATTGAATAAGCAGTGGACGAAAGAAAATGSCRCATTGGATAGCCTTGAAGCGCCTCCAAAAGAAAAACAACTTTACAAGTTATTAAACTAGTAGGTACAGAAAATACCTTCAATTAACTAAAATGTGGAACTATTTCCGCGCTACAGACTAAACTAGTCTTTTTGTCTTAACACCATCTACTCATGCGTTCTTTCAATGTTATAGAAATTCATAAACAAGAAATTTAACTACTATTCAATACAAATTATACACATGCATACCGTAGCCAAATGTGAAGAACTGGAAGTGGTTGTCCTATGCTCACGCTTCGTCCAACTTTGACTTGCCGACCGATGAGACCTCATTGATACCTCCCATCCAATGCTCAAGGTACTCTACTTCCCCTTGATCCCCTAGAGACACAAAGGGGCCACACAAACCGTACCATAGAATGCTAGCTCCCAGCTCACCTCACAAGGTCGAGCTACCACTTGTTACCCGAGCTGGGTATCCCAACTCCCACAAGAGAAATTCAGTCAAGACAATATTCCGATAGTGTAACTTTACACAAACCAGATGTGATCTGTACTCCTCCTCTTCCATCCTTTTTATATAGTTTTCAAGTGATTAGTTTCCCAACCCTCATTATATTCCCTTTTCATTTATTTAATTAGGAAAAACCTCCCCCGTACACATGTCATCCGATCCCCTAGTTGCACCAAAAAATCAATTTATTAATTAATTAAATTTGCCTATTTCCCTCATCCACCTAAAATCCTTCCTAAAAATGCTCCTCGGTGTCCCAATATTCCCTTACAATTCTTAAATGACTTATGCCTTACTTAATTCTTAGTTGAGTTCATAAATAGAAAGTTCCAAAGGCTAGATTCCTTACTAAGTTAGACATTCACCTTTTTCATTAAGTTTCCCCCTTTTCTTTAAGTTTCCCTTTTTCTTTAAGTTTCCCCCTTTTTAACTAAGTTCATAATTACCAAGTTTAGACAAACAACCACATACCCCTTTTTAATAATTAAACCTTCATTAAAAAATTTACTTTAATTAATAAAACTTGAATTTTCTTTACCCCTTCTTGTTATATGTCTAATTAGTTTTTTTTTTGGGGGTCTGAGGTTCTACTTAGACCTAGGTTTTAAATTCACTAGGCTTGGCGATAGTTCTTAAGGGAAAATTTGTTATTAAACTTTACTTATCACATCATTCATTTTAAGGCCGACCATGTCCTAAAGAGGCATAATTTTCTAGGCACTAGGTTTATTAACTTACCATAGTTAAAATTGTGACATTCCCTTTAGAACGCACTACGTGCTCTAAGGGTGCCACTCACCTCTTTTTGTTTTATTCACACAACGTGCCGTTCAAGACGCACTACGTGCTCCAAGGGTGCACTCGTCTCTTGACTGAATTTGGTAGACATCAAACCGCTGGAGTCAATACTTCGTCAGGTGATCTTGTGGTAGACTAAGGGCCTCTAAGGAATGAGGAACCTGCCTTATTACATGCCCCTTAGAATCATCGTGAGCGAATGTCATAGTCTGCCCTCATGGCATCGTGGGTCTTCTCGAACTAGGTAATCATTAACCTATAGTTCGAGCCACGAAGGGAGTGCTAGTAGGTTGTGGAAGGGCTACTACCACACTTCTCCCTTGATGTCTCTAGTTTTCGTGCATGACCCCTTTACTCCAAATGTGATTCTATTCGTCAAGATATCATCGGCCTACATCCATCAACACAATATTTCAGTGATAAAAATCATCATAATATCTAATCATATGTACATATGTCACATCAAAAACATTCAAACCCTAACAGTCCACTCCCTGACTTGATCCCGAGTCCAAGGAGTTTCATCGATGCCTTGAAATCCTCTAATGTCCAGGGTCTTGCACACTCAGGAGAACCCAGTCAATAACACATGTCGATGTAAATACAACAAAATAAACTTATCATCAAACCTACAATATCTCATAATCATAATCAAAACCGCCAATAGTATAATAACCCAGATCACTTGCACACAGTGTCCTCCAAGAATAAGTTCAATTAGTGTGCACAAGAGCGGGATGTTACATACACCCCCTCTTGTTTTAAACTTCATCCTAAAGTTTCATAGTATCTAAGTGCCTAAATAAAGTGTATCACAGTATCATATTTCTAGCTATCAAACAAAAATTGAAATTGTTGACGCATATCATATGCGTCCTCCTGGGTCGCTGAGTGTGGACTATAGTTGTCCCACTGGACCTTGACCTGATCTACTATTTGACGATGTAGCTATCAAATGTGATGGTATAGGATGCAAATTGGCTCCGTTGTGAGCACACCCTCGTCCAATACATGCCATGAACTCATGGCAATAACATGTGTAGGATAACTAAAGTAATGTCTCAAAACATATACGAGAAAAGCATCATGCATATGCCTCAAAGAATCAGGCAAGGCTAGTCGATAGGCCATGGGCCCCATCTTTTCCACAATCTCAAAGGGTCCCACAAACCTAGAAGAGAGTTTATCACCTTTTCCAAACTTGATCGAACTCTTATGCGGCTTCACCCGCAAGAAGACTCTATCACCAACTTCATAACTACGGTCGACACAATGCACATCAGCATAAATCTTCTATCGATCTTGTGCTTCCTTTATCCTCTATATTATTGTCTTCATTTTATCTTCCATTTCTTGGATCGCTTCTGGTCCCACCAGGACCCTATCCTCTAGCTGATCTCAGATCAAAGGCGTCTGACATGATCACTCATAAAGAAACTGAAGGGCACCATCTTAATGGTTCTTTGATAACTATTGTTATACGCAAATTCTACCAATGGAAAGAATTCTTCCCAATGCTTTTGTTGGTCCATGACGTACATACACAACATATCTTCCAAGATTTGTTTTTTTCGTTCGGTCTACATGTCTGTCTCCCGGTGGTATGCGGTACTAAAGTTAAGTTGGGTTCCCAAGGCCTCTTGGAAACTAGTCCAAAATAATCCTGTAAACACCGATCCTCTATCGGATATAATCCTCTTAGGCATTCCATGCATCCTCACAATCTCACTGATGAAAAATATAGCTATGTCAGGAGCTTGATACATCGTATGCACAGGAATAAAATGAGAACTCTTTGTCAGAGTGTCAACTACCACAAAAATCGAGTCGTGTCTCCTTATCGTCAATGGAAATCCAACAATGAAATCCATCGAAATGGACTCCCATTTAGATTCTGGAATAACGTGTGGTTGTAGTAATCCTGCCAGATGTTTATGTTCAGCCTTCACCTGTTGATATTCTAGACATCTTTCCACGTAGTTGACTATGTCTTCCTTCATTTTTTTCCAGAAGAATAAGGGTTTAAGGTCTTCCCTCATATTTGTGACTCCAGGATGAACCATGTACACTGCTCTATGATCCTCATTTAGGATCAAACTCCTCAACTCGTCATTCAGAGGTACGTAAATTTGAATTTTAAATCTCAAACATTCGTCATTTTCCACAGTAAATCCCTCAAATTTTGGTACCATTATTATGTTTTGTCCGATAAAATCCTTGACCTCTTTGTACCAGTCATCGTCGTGTTGTAACGTTAGAATATTTTCACATAGATTCATCTAAAGAGGCATCACCAAAAATATGTGTGATCTCTGACTCAACGCATCAACCATTGTTCATTTTATGTAAGTTATCTCGAAATCATACTTGCTAAGCAATTTCGACCAATGTCGTTGTTGTTTTTTCAATTATCTTTGCGTAAAGATGTTTTGTAGACCACAATGGTCCATTTTTAGTTTGAATTTTCATCCAAAAAGGTAGTGTCTCCAAAATCTCAAGGCATAAATAATGGATAACAAATCCAAATCGTGCATCACATAGTTCTCCTCATGACTTCTCAACCTTCTCTAGATGTAAGCTATCACTCAACCATATTGCATCAAGACTCTGCCTAAGACTCCCTTGGATGCATCGGTTCATACCAATAAATCCTCTTCCATGTCAGGGACCTTTAGTATCAGCGTTGTCATCAACAACTCCTTGAGCCTTCGAAATGCTTCTGTGCACTTCTCAGCCCAAAAAAAGTTCTTGTTCTTCTTCTGCAATTCTGTGATTGGATTTGTTATTTTCAAAAAACCTTCGATGAACCGTCGATAGTATCCCACTAAACCCATGAAGATACGTACTTCTAGGAAATTTGTCAGCGCAGGCCATTCCATAATAGCCTCTATCTTTGTTGGATCCACAACGATACCTTCACCGGAGATGAAATTACCTAAGTAATGATTCTTCGATTGATAAAACAAGCATTTAGACATCTTCCTAAACAATTTGTTCTATCGTAGACACTGTATTATCATGCGCAAGTGCTCATCATGATCCTCCATCGTCCAAGAGTAAATCAAAATATCATCAATGAATACTTGGACGAACTTGTCTAAGTATTCGCGGAACACCCCGTTCATCAAATTCATACATACCCCTAGGGTGTTCGTCGGTCGAAACAGTAAAATGGTGAATTCGTAATGTCCAAACCTCATCTTAAAGGATGTCTTAGGGATGTTGTCATCCTTGATCCATAACTAGTGATACCCTGATCTCAAGTCGATCTTTGAAAACAACGTCACACCTTTCATCTAATTAAACAAATCATCAATCCTTGACAAAGGATATTGATTCTTCATCGTTGCCTTGTTCAATTGACGGTAGTCAATACAGAGTCTCCACAACCCATCCTTCTTCCGTATGAAAATAACAGGCACTCCCCACAGTGACATGCTTGGATGTATAAGTCCTAGGTCCAACAACTCCTTCAGATGCATTTTCAACTTCTTGTAACTAAGGGGTTGACATCCGATAAGGAGTTCTCACTATCAGTTTAGTTCCTGGCTTTAGTTCAATGGTAAATTCCAATTCCCTCTCTGGTGACATCCTAGGTAACTCGTCAGGAAATATGTCCGCAAACAATCCCACCATCGGAAGGTTTTCTAGAACTTTCGCTACTCCTTTCTCGTTTAACGCAATGATTGCATAAAACTTACATCCCTTGCGCATGCTCTTCCGTAGCTGCAAGGAAGAGATGAATGATCTGAAAATAGAAGGCTGACTTGTTATGCTATGCAAGCACCCTCTACTTCATTAAAATAAACCTTAACAGGACCTTGCTTCATGTGTTAAATTATGCAAACTGGTTTATGTGTTAAGTTCTTGCTTCTTCTTGACAATGTTCATGTGTGAGCAAAGGTT
>SNQJ01S0152370.1:0-22928 GCA_010110895.2 Picea sitchensis | reverse complement strand
CATAGTAGGCACGGATGGCTTCTTTGGCCCTATCCATGGCCTCATACAAGTAGCCCATTGTGGGCTTGTCTCCATCAACCAACCGAAGAACCTTTACCAAAGGTTCGCTAATGGAAACCACCTCCTCCACTCCCACCCAAAAGATCTCCTAGTATGACAAAATCATACATATGGCCTCCCCCTCCGATTTACAGCTAAATGATAAATCATCCCACTCAAGTGAAACAAACATCACCTTCAGGTCCCGCATACAAACCAAGATAGATCGAAGAGATATGAAGCTAGTGGAAAAGCGCGTGATTGCAGGATGCACCAACTCCTTGTTATTTGTGAATCTTCTCATCAAGCTAAGCACAGATGCATGATTATATATGAATTGTGTGATGCTCTTATCTAAATCAACAATGTCCCTGATATAAGGATTTTTTCCCATATCCTCTAAAATCAAATCTATACAATGTGCAACACAAGGAGTCCAAAACAATGTAGGATACCTCTGCATAAGCATCCTACCTACAACAACATAGTTAGCAGCGTTGTCCGTTATGACTTGGACAACATTTTGTGGACCCACCTCCCGAATGAACTCATCCAATAAGTCACATAACAATGTTGGATCTTTAACATGTGCAGATGCATCAATAGATTTAACAAACATTGACCCCTTGGGACAATTAACCAAGAAGTTAAGAAGTGTCCTACCCTTCTGTTTCATCCAACCATCTGACATCACAGTGCATCCAGTGCTTTCCCATGATGCATTAAGCTCCTCCAATATGCTAGCACAATCAATCTTTTCATTCTGAAGGATAGGCCCTCTCAACTCCTTTATCCTTTAAGTTTTTAGTCCGTGCTTGAGAAGTCAGCCAGGAGACGAATTGACTGTCTTTCACTTTGGTGTTAAAGATTTAGATTCAAATTCCCTGATTTCCTGTGCATGGATAATAAGTGAAGGATAAATTCTCTTCCCAACAAATTCATTATTGCGTACATCTAAAACACTTCCCTATTGCTCTGCAATTCCTGTTGCTTTATTCAACCAATTTCGTTGTGATTTTTGCCCAACTATCTATCCCTTACCTTCCTTTGTGTTTTTACAAATAAGTCGCTCAGTGATTTTGTTTACAACTAAACCAACAACCTTACCCCTGGTCTTCTCTCGACGAATTCCGATGCTCTGTGTTTAAAGGAATTGAATATTGCTGGACATAATTTCATTTTCCTTGTTTCTCTCTTGGCAAGATCCCTTCGTTGGAGTGGTAAAAGATTGGTTGTGCTTTTTTTTCTTGGCGAATTCCTTCCCATAAATTATCTCTACATTTTTCTTTTATGAATAATCTTCGATCTCTGCATTTTTTTCTTGATGAATAATCTCTGCATCCTTCCCATAATCTAACTCTACTATTTTCTTTTAATAGACAACGATATCATTGTTAGATAGCGATATATTTGTTAGACAACGATATCAATGCTATACAACAATTTATTAATAGATAGTGATATATTTTTTAGACAATGATATCAATACTAGACAACCATTTATTAATATATATAGTGATATATTTGTTAGACAACGATATCAATGCTAGACAACCATTTATTAATAGATAGCGATATATTTGTTAGACAACGATATCAATACTAGACAACCATTATTTAATAGATAGCGATAATATTGTTAGACAATGATATCATTGATAAATAAACATCCATTTATTAATATATAGCTATATATTTGTTAGACAACGATATCAATACTAGACAACCATTTATTAATACATAGCGATATATTTGTTAGACAATGATATCAATGCTAGACATACATTTATTAATAGATAGCGATATATTTGTTACACAACGATATCAATACTAGACAACCATTATTTAATATATAGCGATAATATTGTTAGACAGTGATATCTTTGATAAATAGACAACCATTTATTAATAGATAGCGATAATATTGTTAGACAGTGATATCATTGATAAGCAATGATTTATTAACAAATGAAATTTTAGCATGGTATCCCTACATACTGCTAACTTAATCTAATTTGGATTCATTTTCTTTTTCTTTTTAAATGGGAAGGATAAGGATCTTTTGATTGTTGATTTCTTATTAATAAATAGCATATTGTTGATAGACAACGATTTATCAATAGACAACAAATTTATTGTTGGATTGCGATATCATTGTTAAACAACGATTTTGTTGTTATATAGTATATTGTTGGATAGCATATTGCTAGATAGCATATTGTTGTTAGATAGCGATTTTATTGTTAGATAGCATATGGTTAGATAGCATATTGTTGTTAGACACCGATTTTATTGTTATATAGCATATGGCTGTTAGACAACGATTCTATTTTTAGACAATGATTTTATTAATGGACAACGATTTCTGGACAACTATTTTAAACTGACAGTTAAGATGATGTGGAAATTCCTTTTTAATACAAAAGGAAAACCCTTTTTGTATTCATGTTCTTAATATTCCGATTTATTTTGTTTATGCTGGTAAACATTATTTTCAGTTCTTTTTAATCCAAAAAGAAAACCCCTTGAATTCATGCTCTTAATATATCAATTTACTTTGTTTATGATGGTAAACATTATTTTTGGCATAACAAAATGTAAGTACTAATTTCTTATATCAAATATGATTAAGCTAGCTTTCAAATAACATTCTATTATATAGAGAATTAAGATACATTATCCCCACGCTTGATTTTTAGATATTCTTCAATTTATTCTTGTTTTATAGTGTTGGAGAATGGATCATGGTGTAGCTAATTGCATGTACATTGATGCCTTGACTTAATGAATTCTCCGGTCCACAAATTGCCCCTATATTCTTTAATTTCTTATGTCAATTATGGTTAAGTAAGCACTCAAATATTACTTCCATTATATAGAGAATTAAAATAGAATATCCATGCACATGAAGTTTTAGATATTATTCAAATTGTTTCTGTTTTATAGTGTGGGAGACTTCCTTGAAAAAGTGCCTCATAAGAAAACAAGAAATCCTTCGGTTGGTTGCGCAATTTAAATATTGAATGGTGTCACCTTGCGTCTTGTTGACTTGTCGATTGGGTGCTAGGGTATAATCTTCATGTATTTTTGACAGTTAGTTCGGTTTCCTAGCGCGTTGGATTTTTCTTGGGTTATTGATCTATATATGTTATGTTGCACCTTGGTTACTGTCACGCCTACCGCTTTGTGATGGCATGATTCCTGATGAGGGGATCATTGCATGCCCTGATTGATAGAAGCGAATGATAACATAGCCAGAGTCATGTGCTTCCCAATGTGGGTGTAATGTTCATTGTAATTGATGTTAGTACTTGTGCTATAATGCTTGTTTGTTCTTGTTCTTTGGTCATAATGAAGGTTCAAGTTACCTATGTCAATTGATGTTGGTTGCGTCTAGTTGATCTTGATGTTGTCCCATATATTAGTCATTTTATTTGTCTAATTTATTTTTACGTGTTTCACCCAGTCACACAATGTGCTAGTATATCGTTATGCTATTTGTTGCATGACTGGATTGCATGGTGTTCATTGTCAAGTTGTGTTGATTAATTGTTGTCATTGTTTCCTTCCTGCTTAAAAAAAAAATATTTCTTTTTCTTTGCGTCGCATGTAGTCTTAATGACTGGGGTCATTACATATGGTATCCGAGTGGGTTCGACCTACGACCTGGGATCACTACGGCTCCCATTGATTAGATGTTTGATTATAAGGTTGTTAATTAATTTGATTTGTATTCGTGTAGGTAATCATGGTTAGAGGAAGCCATAGAGGTAGATGATGGGGTGCTAGGGGAGGAGGCGTGATGTCCCCAGTAGCATCCATGCCTGAGGGGTCTAACCCCCAGGGAGATGAACAAGTTGTCGGGCAAGAACATGTAGCTGTGGGTGATGTGGTTGGGATGATGATGTCCTTTCAGAGGATGTTTGATGCACTGACCATTCGTTTGGATAGAGATGGGGCCAGTGTGATGACACCTCTTGAGGATCCACCGCGCGCTCCGGTCGGTACTGGTAGCATTCACCGAGCACTCGAGAAGGTCACATTTCCCGAGTTATTTGGTGCCCCGGATGACGCCACCGTCGAGGCATGGTTGGAGAATATGATGATGTTCTTTGTACTTCATGACTATACCTCCAACATGAAGGTCCACATGGCGGTCTTTCAACTGAAGGGGAGCGTTCTTCTATGGTGGAAGATGCTCCTACACCAATTGAACATGGCCATCGAAGACGTGTCATGGGAACTATTTGAGGAACAGTTTTGAGAGAGGTATCTATCCGAGGAATTCATTGAGTTTCAGTTCAAAGATTTCAATGCTTTGCGACATGGCGGACGTACGGTGCCCAAATACGAGGCCCATTTTATGGATTTGCCTCGGTATGCTCCACACCTGAATACCAAGAAACTTAAGGTCAACAAGTTTGTGTTTGGCCTTAATGCCAACATTCATGCAAAGGTTAGGATTTTGATGCCTCAAACCTTGCATTATGTTGATCAGAAGGCCCTCATAGCAGAAGAGGAGATTATCAGTGGGGGTCAGAGAAGGACTCCAGTGAGGCCAGTGGGGCAGGTGTCATCTAGTGCTCAACAACATCAGACACGAACTAGACTTTCCACAGGATATTGTGGCTCCATAGAGGATCCACTTTCACTACACCTCGACAAACAATGCCTCAACAATAGACTCCTTACCGAGGACGACAACACCAACAAAAACGTCGACCACAACAACAATAGTTTAGTCATGTTCAACATAACATACCAGGGTTCTAGGTCGGTGGGCCGTTAGCTTCTACTTTGGGTGCCAGGAGTACTGGACTGAAGAAAGGGTGTTGGACATGTGGGGAGCCACATTACCAGCGTGACTGCCTAGTGGAGAGGACCAGAGCATCTGGATCAGCCGGACCCACTACTGTGGGAGATTTGGGCAAGGCCCATCAGATTCATGCAGTGGTGAATAACCACCAAGAAGAGCACCAGTTGACTGTGCTCAAGACGTCAGGTACCGTCACTGACTAGACCCTTAGTATACTAATATATCCAGGTGCTACATAGAGTTTCATTTCTGGGGTAGAACTAAAAAGAATTAAGGTAAAGGCCATCGAACAGGACAAGTTTGTATTTGTAGAAATGGATTCGAGAGCCAAACAAAAGTTTGGTGGGAAGGTTACGGGCTGTAGCCTTAACCTGGGAGACTTTGTCACTAGGGCCAAACTGTACGTCACAACCTTAGGGTATTATGACGTCGTGATCGGTATGTACTTGTTGGAATTGCATGGTGCGATACTCGACTATAAGACAAAATGGTTGATCTTGGTCGATGACGAGGGACATAGATGCGTTATAGTAGGTCGGAACCAAGGATTCTCCCTGAGGTTCATCTCTTCCTTCCAGCTACGAAAGATCATGCGCAAGGGATGCAAGCTTTATGCGATCCTTGTGTTAAATGAGAAGAGAGTAGCGGAAGGTCTAGAACACCTTCTGGTGGTAAGAGAGTTTACAGATGTCTTCCTTGAGGAGTTACCTGGGATGCCACCGAAGAGGGAGTTGGAATTCACCATCGACCTAAAACTGGGAACTGAACCGATAGCAAGAACGCCTTATTGGATGTCGACCCCAGAGTTACTGGATTTGAAAATGCAACTGAAGGAGTTGCTGGACCTAGGACTCATATGTCCAAGTGTGTCACCGTGGGGTGCGCATGTTATTTTCATATGAAAGAAGGATGGGTCATGGAGAATATGCATTGAATACCATCAATTGAACAAGGCAACAATCAAGAATCAATATTTGTTGCCAAGGATTGATGATCTATTTGATCAGATGAAAGGCACGACGGTGTTTTCAAAGATCGAATTGAGATCAGGGTATCACCAATTATGGATCAAGGAGGATGACATCCCTAAGACTGAATTTAATATGAGGTTTGGACATTACGAGTTTACTGTTTTACCATTTGGACTGACGAACTCCCCAGGGGTATTTATGAGTTTGATGAACAGGGTGTTTCGAGAATACTTAGATAGGTTTGTCCAAGTATTCATTGATGATATTTTGATTTACTCTCGGACGATCGAGGAGCATGATGAGAACTTGCGCTTGGTACTACGGTGTCTACGAGAGAACAAATTGTTTGAGAAGTTTTTGAAATTCTTGTTTTATCAATAGAAGATTCACTACTTAGGGCATGTCATCTCTGACGAAGGCATCGTTGTGGATCCAACAAAGGTCAAGGATATTATGGAATGGCTTGCATCGACGAATTTCCCAGAAGTGCGTAGCTTCATGGGTTTAGCGGGATACTATCGACGGTTCCTCGAGGGTTTTTCAAAGATAGCAAATTCGATGACATAATTGTAGAAGAAGAACAAAAAGTTTGTTTGGAATGAGAAATGCATAGAGGCATTTCAGAGGCTCAAGGAGATGTTGATGAAAACAACGATACTAAAGGTCCTTGATATGGATGCAAACTTCTTGGTATGCACTGACGCATCCAAGGAAGGCTTAGGCACAGTCTTGATGCAAGACGGTCGAGTGATCGCTTACATCTCGAGAAAGTTGAGAAGGCATGAGGAGAAATATGCGACACACCATTTGGATTTGTTAGCCATTGTTTATGCCTTGAGAGTTTGGAGACATTACCTGATTGGACACAAATTTGAACTAAAAATGGACCACTGTGGACTACAACACATCTTTATGTAAAGTGACTTGAATGCACGACAACGACGTGGGTCGGAATTTCTTAGCGAGTACGATTTCAAGATTACTTACATAAAATGAACAATGAATAGAGTGGCTGATGCACTGAGTCGTAGAACACACATATTTTTGGTGATGCCTCTTCAGACGAATCTACATGAAAATATTCTAACTTTACAGCACGATGATGACTGGTACAAGGAGGTCAATTATTTTATTGGACAAAACAAAATGATGGTACCAAAATTTGAGGGATTTACTGTGGGCAACGACAGATTATTAATATTTAAAAGTCGAATTTACGTACCACCCAATGACGATTTGAGGAGTTTGATCATAAAAGAGTGTCATAGAGCAGTGTACATGGCTCATCCTTGAGTCATGAAGATGAGGGCAGGCCTTAAACCCTTATTCTTCTAGAAAGTAATGAAGGAAGACATAGTCAACTATGTGGAAAGATGTCTAGAATGTCAGCAAGTGAAGATTGAACATAGAAATACAGCAGGATTACTACAGCCACATGCTATTCCAGAATAGAAATGGGAGGTCATTTCGATGGATTTCATTATTGGATTGCTACTGACGACAAGAAGACACGACTCGATTTTTGTGGTAGTCGACACTCTGATGAAGAGTACTCATTTTATTCCTATGCGTATGACATATCAAACACTTGACATAACTAGAGTTTTCATCAGTGAGATTGTGAGGATGCATGGCATTCCTAAGAGGATTATATCCGATAGAGAATCAATTCTACAAGACGATTTTGGACTAGTTTCCAAGAGGCCTTGGGAACCCAACTTAAATTTAGTATCGCGTATCACCCAGAGACAGACGGGCAGACCAAACGAACAAACCAAATTTTGGAGGATATGCTTCATATGTACATTATGGACCAACAAAAGTGTTGGGAAGAGTTCTTGCCATTGGTAGAGTTTGCATACAACAACAATTATCAAAGCACCATTAAGATGATGCCTTTTGAGTTTCTTTATGGGTGATCGTGTTAGATGCCTTTGAGTTGGGATCAACTTGAGGATAGGGTCCTGGTGGGATAAGAAGCGATCCAAGAAATGGAATATCAAATGAAAACAATAAGGCAAAGGATCAAGGAAGTGAAGGATCAATAGAAGAGTTATATTGATGCGCATCGTGTCAATCGTAGTTATGAAGTTGGCGATCGAGTCTTCTTGCGGGTGAAACCACACAAGAGTTCGATCAAGTTTGGAAAGGGTGCTAAACTCTCTCCTAGGTTCGTGGAACCTTTCAAGATTGTGGAAAAGAAGGGGCCTTGAGATTGTGAAAAAGAAGGGGCCCGTGGTCTATCACCTATCCTTGCCTGATTCTTTGAGGTGTATGCATGATGTTTTTCACGTATCTGTTTTGAGACATTATATTAATGATCCTACACATGTTATTGACATGATTTCTGTTGGTCCTTGACCAAGTTTTGAGGGATCTGGTCAAGTTTGACCTATTTTCAGACTTCGACAACTTGTCGAAGGAGGAGCGCAAGACAAAGTGGAGATCACAGATATCGACCCCTTTTTTGGGTCCTTTTTGGGTTTTTGGGATTATGTAACGGGCGTGGGATGTCGACCCATGGGTTTATCCATGTTTATGCCTATTTTGTAATGTATAAATAAATGTCTAGGCTATGTAAGAGAGGAGGAAAAAGGGATCTATGTGATGTGAGGCTGATAAGCTAAGTGCTAAGTGCAAGTATGGTTTGTAGATGCTCTTTGCATACTGGGAGAGACTTGCAGAGCTAGGTGCAAGGTATTGTAACAGGCCGTGAAGTGCTTTTTTCTATAATGCAAGGAAGGAGGATCTAGCAAGGTACGCAAATCTCCTATCCTAGGTGAAGTAGGGTTTTGAGGCTCTGTTCTTGTAACCGATTGATTGAAGACAATAAAGAAGAAGAGTTGGTGGACGTAGCCCCAAGGTGGGGGTGAACCACGTAAACACTGTGTTGTTCCACTTTGTGCTTGTCTTGATGTGTTTATAACTTCTCTTGCTAAGTGCTTTGATAGAGATATATAAATCTGCTAATGCTTTGTGCTATTGATGTGTAAGAATGTTAGATCTGACCTCTATGAAGGTGATTAGTGCTTGATCTACTAGATATAACCTGCCTATTTATGATAAAGTGCTTAAATACATCAGATCTGAGTGAATGATGCGATGCTCTGTTCTATCTGCGCAGTAGTTATTGGTTGAATATTGATGAACTGTTGATGCTAAAGTGCTCTATTAAGTATTATAATCACAGATCTGTGTCCCAACTAAGTTTACAGACACTTGAGTCCTACAACCACCCCTACCTCTAACTTGGGTGAGACTTCTTCTGCTTCACAGGTGTTACCGAAAGGCCCGGTAGTTAGGGTTTTGATGGTGCGCTGTTGTAGCGTTGAACCTTGGGTCTGCCCCTTGCCAAAAAATGGTTCCGTTGTCGGGACCTGAAACTGTGATTGCTGGGAATTGAAGAGAAGTTTTGTGTGTATATCTACTACTGAAGTGCGCAGTATCAGACCTGAAACTGTGATTGCTAGGAATTGAGAAAGAATAAGCTTTGTGCAAATATTCGACCTGAGATTGTGAAAACTATGTACGTAGGTCTGTTGTCCTAGTACACAACATTCTACTTGACCTGAGGAGCTCTATACCAATAAAAGAGGTCAGATACGAAGAAAAGAGGTAAGATATGTAAGATCTATGCTCTTATACAGGTAATAATAGTGAAAAGTTATAGATCTGAAGGCTTTGTTCTTTGTAGAAGTAAGATTAGTGGAAATTTTTGTTTCAAAAGTATGAATCTAGGTATGTTTGATAGATTCTATCCTAGCTTGAAAACTAGGGTATTAATAGGTGAAAGAAGATTTGATATGAATAGTGAAAGATATGTTATACCTATGCATAGAAAGAATGTTTGGACTAACAAATGGATGCAGGATCCTAGAAATATTTTTTGCAGGTTAGCTCCTATGAGCCTAGCGCGTAGTACAGGAAAGGCTAGAGATCACTTAAGTGAGAGAGAGGATTAACCCTCTGTTAAAGTTGCAGAAGACCGAGACATCTTGCTAAGGAATGCCCTGGGAAAAGACCCAGTTGTCTTTTTTGTAAAGATATGGACCATGAAGTGTTGGATTGCCCTAGAATGATTGCTAAGCTGGAAAAAATGAATTTGAATAAAAAAAACCCTAAGGTAGATCCAGAAATAGCAGAACCCCAGAAAGAATCAGAGAAAGTATTTCTACAAATAAACAAAATCCTGAATGACCACCGACATGTCAGATTATCGAAGACCTTCAAAGAAAAAGAATGAATTGAAGCAAGAATAGGAGACTTCGACGTTGACTTTGTTCTGGATGAGCAAACATAGGTGAATATTATGACAAAAAGAACTTGGGAACTTTTGGGAAAGCCTGTTATTCTTCCTTTATTAGGAGGAATAGGGTTATTCAGAGGAAAACTGATAAACCTATGTGGAAGGCTCGCTCAGATACCTATGATTGCCAATGGAACTTCGACATAAGAAGATTTTGAGATTATTAAATTTATCCAGGACAATGCCCCATTTACCATGTTATTAGGAAAACCTTGGATTGACAAAGATTGAGCCAGATGAAAGGAAGAAGAAGAATTTTTGGAGCAGAAGAAGCAAGAATTGAAATATTTCAGGACTAGAAGGATCACACACTTGATCGAAGAATAACAAAACAGATCGAATCTATTTAACACTAGAGACCGAGATGTCGAAGTTTCAAGAACACTAGAGGATCCACAGAAGATTGAAGTACCTATCCCAGACAAAGAAGAAGTATTATCTGGGAACCCTAGGGAAGAATCTCAACAGCACAAAGTGACTAGGTCAAAAGAAGACAAAAATCAGAATGGAAAAAGGAATACCGAGACGAAGCTCACCGAAAAGAAGGCTAGAAATTTAAGTAATAAGAGAGACAAGATCGATAAGTTGTAGAAGGCTCCAGAGGGAACCTCACAGAAGGAAAAATTGAAAAATTGGAGCTTTGCCAGGATATCAGAACAACGACACATGGCACTTCGCCATGGTGAAGCAATATAGCCATTGGGGACATTATAACCGTTAGATCAATGCTCCAAACGGACAAAAATCCATTTATGGCTAGCCAACTCACCATTTGACCATTGAGACCATGCCATTATAGAAAAAACCGAGTTAATGAAGGCCTCATACCCGTTGCAAGCGACTCGTTGTCGAGTTACCTATTTATCCCACCATGCCATGCACCGAGAACACTTTTTCCAATTGAGAATTTGAGCCCATAGACTAATTTGAGTTTATACAGTGATCATCGTGCTTCTGCTCTCTATCTCGTTACTGTGTCTAAGCTACCCCCCAAACCTGAGATTTTTAACCCCAAGCGTGTATGTCGAATGAGTTGAGTGCTGCAAAAAAGTTTGTTGAGGAAGTTTTGATCGACCTCATGACTGAAAGAGTTATGTCGATGTCTACAGGTATACAAGCATCATCCACGAGAGGATTGCCAACCTATCCATCCATTTCTCGTGGAGTAGTATCATCCTGACCGTCCGATGAGAAGCGAACTAAGAACAGGGATGACTTAGCGAATGCTAAATTGATCCCAACTATCTTACCCACCTATATACCACCTTTAAGCGATGTTGTAAACTGTGACATTGTACCTAGATATTTCGAATACACCTTGGTCACTGCGTACCTCCCGAAGGGGATACGCGCAGTGCGAGTAGACCAAGATAAGATCACAACGTTGAAGTTTAGTGACTTCAACCTCGGATATCAAAAAGTATACAACGTGTTGTCCCCACATAAGTATCTGAATAGAAAAAAAGGGAAAAACTCAAAGGTAATTCCCCAAGCATGGACCCATAACCTCGTGTAGTCCAACCTAATCAATGTCAGGAAAATTCCCCACTTCGGAAGACACCAAGGGATGAATGACTGTGTGAAGTTGCTGCTGTCTTGTTACCATGGTGGATATTTGTGGCTAAAATGTCGTATCACATTTGATCTGACCTTGATCAATCGGATCATGGGTTTGAGTATGCAAGGACCCGACCCACAGGATTTTTATCCTGGGAAATCCATGGACCGCGCTCTCGCACAAAGGATCAAGGAAACTTATGGCAATGCCAAGAAGGTCACGTGAGGCTACAAGGTAGCCTCTATTCAGAATGGTGTAGTGTGCCTCGCCTGTCAGTTGATTGCAGGGAAGTTAGTACGTAAGAACCGACCCACCCAAGTGACTGGTTTTGTAGTCGACCTCACAGGGAAGTGTGCGGAGGGCCTACAAATGAATTGGGCGAAGTACCTAGTGAACAAGTTGGAACTTGACTTGAGAGAACTGCAAGATCAAGGATATGAATTCCATTTCAGCTAGCTCTTGATCCTGATCGCTTTCATTTCCTGGGAGATGCCGGAAGGTGCGACCTTCCCAGACATCGAGCCTTTCGAACCATTGGCCACGAAGTTCAGTACATTGTGGTACTCAAGTGACATGAATAAGAAATGGAAGTCAAATTCCATGTTCCATACATACTACAATCAACTGAAGATAGCCATACAGTCCAAGACTCACATGATGCCAGACACTATACACCGATTCACGCCTTTGATGATGTTCAACACTGATCGACATTTCATTTATATCACAGCGTGAACCGATGATCACAAGCAAAAACTTCAATACTACTATAAGCTGATGGAGGAGGACTTAGAGGGGATTACTAAGGAATGGTCCACTGACCTCCTTATTCCAGCCGACCCTACGGAGATATCCGACATCGATAGCCCAGAAGATGTGTAGGATGCACCCGGACCTAGCAAAACAAAGAATACTGACGAAGTACAAGACTTAAGAAGTGACTTAGTGAAGACTTCTTCCATGTCACCAGAGAAAGGAGGTGATGGGGAAGAGATAGATGGCACATAAGATGAACAAAGGAAAGGAAAAGTAACACTGCCTAGAGACAAGGAGGACCCCTTGAAGAAAAGGAAGGTTTCCCCACTGAAACCTTCCTCTCGGAAGAGATAAAAAGCCCCTATAACTAAGATGCAGACCTTCCTCACCTTTGATGATTTATATTTCATCATAGCAGCCCTGAATGATGCTTCGCTAGAGATAGCAGAGAAGTAAGAAGCTAAGCAGGAGGAGATGTATAATAGAATTGAGGTTGAACTCCAAGGGGTGTAACAGGCACTACAATCCAACTGCATAGTCTCCACTACACCTCTGCCACTGGGAACACCAGAACTGGGATATCAGCCAACCCAACTCCACTGGCTCACTGATACAGTCAAATCTCACCTTCGACGAGAACAAGAGGAAAAATTGCAAGCCACCTACGCGTTGGTACAAGTACAGGGAGTACTTGTAGAACAACGCCAAGATCCTGAATAGGAAAAGAGTGCTCTCCAAGTGAATTTCGATGAAGAAAAGGCACAACTGCAGCAAGGCAAGGAACAATTTCTCGTTGAGCAACTTGAAGTGAAGGAAGTGGTCAACAGAGCACTGTGCTCTGTGACTGTCATAGAAGTAAAGGAAGAGGATCAAGTCATGAAGAAAGTAGCGCAACTTGAAGAAGTGATCCAACAACTTCAGCAACACATCATCGAACTAGAACTACGCATTGTGCCCGAGACCCCACAAGAGGTAAAGGACCAAAGCAAAGAAACTGCCAGGAGAATAGTTGAAAGGCTAAAGGCCCTTACCTTAGAATGCAAGAAATTCACTTATCGTAGTGCCCAGACATATGAGAAACTTACCGAGAACCCAGAGTTGTAGGAACTGGAGTCGCAGCTCCAGGGAGCAACACACAAAAACACTACAGGCATAGATGAAATCCCTGACAGTTGTGGAGAGAATGAAGAGATCTCAAGAGAAACGAACCGCCCAACATCAGATCCACGCTATCCAAAGCAGAGTTATGGAAGTAACTCAGAGACTTCGACCTGTACAAGACAATGATTACCACTTGTTCTTAAAGGTCAAGAGCCAGGGAGAAAAACTGGAGCAGGTTATCATCGCAGTAGGACAATGCCTGGAAGGACATGTGAATGATGCAATCATTCAAGAGTTTGATGAACAATAGCTTGTAGCACAAAAGCAAGTCGAAGTAGTTTGATCCAAGCTCGAAGCGTTCGAAGCATAACTTCTTACATCAGAGTGACTCGAGACACGTCACAGGTGAGTGTTGGGGGCCTGCTGGCCCTTGACCAAGTTTTGAGGGATCTGGTCAAGTTTGACCTATTTTCGGACTTCGATAGCCTACCGAAGGAGGAGCACAAGATGAAGTAGAGATCATGGATATCGACCCCTTTTTTGGGTCCTTTTTGGGTTTTTGGGATTATGTAACGGGCATGGGATGTCGACCCATGGGTTTACCCATGTTTAGGCCTATTTTGTAATGTATAAATATATGTCTAGTCTATGTAAGAGAGGAGGAAAAAGGGATCTATGTGATGTGAGGATGATAAGATAAGTTCTAAGTGAAATTATGGTTTGTACATGCTCTGTGCATACTGGGAGAGACTTGCAGAGCTAGGTACAAGGTATTGTAACATGCTGTGAAGTGATTTGTGCTATAATTCAAGGAAGGAGGATCTAGCGAGGTGTGCAGATCTCCTGTCCTAGGCGAAGTAGGGTTTTGAGGCTCTGTGGTTGTAACCTATTGATTGAAGACAATAAATAAGAATATTTGGTGGACGTAGCCCCAGGGTGGGAGTGAACCACATAAAATCTGTGTTGTTTCTCTTTGTGCTTGTCTTGATGTGTTTATAACTTCTCTTGCTAAGTGCTTTGATAGAGATAGATAAATCTGCTGATTCTTTGTGCTAATGATGTGTAAGAATGTTAGATTTGAACTATATGAAGGTGCTTAGTTCTTGATATGCTAGATATAACCTGCCTATTTATGATAAAATTCTTAAATACATCATATCTGAGTGAATGATGCGATGCTCAGTTCTATCTGCGCAATAGTTATTGGTTGAATATTGATGAACTATTGATGCTAAAGTGTTTTGTTAAGTATTATAATCATAGATATGTGTCCCAGCTAAGGTTGCAGACACTTGATTCCTACAACCACCTCTGCCTCTACCTCGGGTGAGACTTCATCTGCTTCGCAGGTGTTGCCGAAAGGGCCGATAGTTAGGGTTTTGTTGGTGCGCTGTTGTAGCGTTGAACCCTGGGTCTGCCCCTATGCCAACAAGTTCCTTGCAGGTATCTAACGAGGGTGCGGTCACGACGAAGACAATCTGCATCCTAGACCATCACATTTGACAACTACGACATCAAACAATAGATGAGGTCAAGGTCTAGTGGGACAACTATAGTCCATACTTGGTGACCTGGGAGGATGCATATGATATGCGTCAACAATTTCCATTTTTGTTTGATAGGTAGACTTATGATACCGTGATACACTTTATTTTGGCACTTATATACTGTGAAACTTCGGGACAAAGTTTAAAACAAGAGGGGGTGTATGTAGCATCCCTCTCTTGCATGCGCCGAGTGAACTTATTCTTTGAGTATACTTGCGTGCAAGTGATCCGGTCCTTTATACGAGTGGTTTTTGTGATTATGATTATGAGATATTGTGGATTTGATGATATGTTGTTTTGTTGCATTTACATCGACATGTGATATTGACTGAGTTCTCCCAAGCATGCAAGACTCTAGACATTGAGGTTACCGAGGCATCGATGAAACCCCTTGGACTCCGGATCGAGTCAGGGAATGGACTGTTAGGGTTTAAATGTTGTTGATGTGACATAGATACATATGATTAGATATTATGATGTTGATTTTTTTTTTCTGACATGATTCGTTGATGAATGCAGGATAATGATAGGTTGCCAACCATACTCACATTTTGAGTAAAGGGGTCACGCATGACAACGAGGGACATTGAGGGACAGGTGTAGCAACAACCCTACCACAACCTACTAGCACTCCCACCGTTGCTCGAACTATAGGTTAACAATTACCTAATTCGAGAAGACCCACGATGTCGTGAGGGCAGACTGTGAAAGTCGCTCACGATGATTCTAAGGGGTGCACCATAAGGTAGGTTCCTTATTCCTTATAGGCCCTTAGTTTCCCACAAGATCACTTGACAGAGTATTGAATCCATGGGTTTGACGTCTACCAAATTTAGTCAAGAGGTGAGTGGCACCCTTGGAGCACGTTGTGTGTCTTAAAGGGCACATTGCACAAAGAAAATAGAAAGAGGCAAGTGGCACCCTTGGAGCACGTAATGCGTCTTGAAGGGGACGTCACGCAAAGAAAACAAAAAGAGGCAAGTGACACCCTTAGAGCATGTAGTGCGTCCTGAAGGGCACGTCGCAATTTTATTTGATAAGTTAATAAACATAGTTCCTAGAAATATATTCCTCCTTAGGACCTAGTCGGCCTTAAAATAGATGATGGTATGAGTAAAAAATTAATAACTAATAGTTCACTTAAAAATTGTCACCCAACCTAGTGAAATTAAAACCTAGGTCTAAGTAGAACAAGTGGATAAAGAAAAACTAAATAAACATGTAACAAGAAGGGGAGTAAGAAATTCAAACTTAATTATTAAAGTAAAAATTATAATGGAGGATTAAATTTATTAAAAGGGTAAATGTTTTTTTTATTTGCACTTGCTAAATTGATTTTTAATTAAAAAGGAAAAAGGGGGAAACTTAAAAGAAAAAGGGAAACTTAAAGAAAAGGGGAAACTTAAAGAAAAAGTTGAATGTCTAACTTAGTAAGGAATCTAGCCTTTGGAACTTTCTATTTATGAACTCAACTAGGAATTAAGTAAGGCGTAAGTCATTTAAGAATTGTAAGGGAATAACGGGACACCAATGAGTGTTTTTAGGAATGCTTTTAGGTGGGTGAGGGAAATAGAAAAAAATAATTAATTAATAAAATTGATTTTCTGGTGCAACTAGGGGATTGAGCGACATGTGTATGATGGAGGTTTTTCAAAATTAATTAAATGAAAAAGGAATATAATGAGGGTTTTGGGAAACTAACGACTAAGAAAACTCTATAAAAAGGATGGTGGAGGAGGAGTGTGGATCATGATTGGGCTTGCGTAATGTTACGCTGCTTAAATTTCATCTTGACTAAACTTTCTATTGTGGGAGTTGGGAAACCCAGCTTGGGTAATGAGTGCTAGCTCGACCTTGCGAGCCACGCTGGGTGCTAACATTCTATGGTATTGTGTGTGTGGCCCCTTTGCGGCTTGGGGGGATCAGGGGGAAGAAGAGTACCCCTAGCGCTGGCTGGGAGGTACCGGTGAGATCACATCAGTTGGCAAGCGAGAGATGGACGGAGTGCATGGGGGACAACGACTTCGGAGCATTCACATTTGGCTACAGTATACATGAGTATATTTGTATTGAATGGTAGTTAAATGATGTTCCTGCACCGCTAGTTAAGGTACTTCTACTGTGTTAAGTTTTATGTTTTATTCAGCGTAACATTATCCAAAGATTTCATCTTTATCTTTCAACGAATTTGTCTTGATGAGCCCAACGTTTTATGATCAGAGAATTCAAAGTCATCCCATCCTTATGCTCATTGTATTTTTGATTTGATTTCCCATGGAGAACCCAAACTCTCAATGCAATGAATTTTCTGCGTTTTGTTTTTATTGTTTTAATATGAAGAAAAAATGTGTTTTTACGTTCTGTTCCTTTATCCTTTAAGTTTTTAGTCCATGCCCGAGCAGTCGGCCAAGAGATGAATCAACTGTATTTCACTACGGTGTTAAATATTTATATTAAAATGCTCTGATTTCCCGTGCATGGCAAATATGTGAAGGATAAATTCTCTGCCCAACAAATTCCTTATTACGTACAACGAAAACACTTCCCTATTTCTTTGCGA
Organism: Picea sitchensis; assembly: GCA_010110895.2. NCBI lineage: Eukaryota > Viridiplantae > Streptophyta > Pinopsida > Pinales > Pinaceae > Picea > Picea sitchensis. The sequence continues at coordinate 5,274 of SNQJ01S0152370.1, read as the reverse complement.
TTCTGGTTGCTTTATTGAACCAATTTCGCTGTGATTTTCACCCATCTATCTATCCCTTACCTTCCTCTGCATTTTTGCACAGAAGTTGCTCAGTGATTTTGTTTACAACTAAACCAAAAACCTTATCCCTGGTCTTCCCTCGACAAATTATGATGCTCTGCATTTAAAGGAATTGAATCTTGGTGGACATAATTTCATTTTCCTTGTTTATCTCTTGGCGAGATCCCTTCGTTGGAGTGGTAAAATATTGGTTGTGTTTTTTTTCTTGGCAAATTCCTACCCAGAAATTATCTCTGCATTTTTCTTTTATGAATAATCTCTGATCTCTGCGTTTTTTTATTTATGAATAATCTTTGCGTCCTTCCCAGAAATTAACTCTGCAATTTCCTTTTAATAGACAACGATATCATTGTTAGATAGATATATATTTGTTAGAAATTGATATCAATGCTAGACAACAATTTATTAATAGATAGCGATATATTTGTTAGACAACGATATCAATACTCGACAACCATTTATTAATAGATAGCGATACATTTGTTAGACATTGATATCAATGCTAGACATCCATTTATTAATAGATAGTGATATATTTGTTAGACAAGGATATCAATACTAGACAACCATTATTTAATAGATAGCGATAATATTGTTAGACAATGATATCATTGATAAATAAACAACCATTTATTAATAGATAGCGATATATTGGTTAGAAAACGATATCAATACTAGACAACTATTTATTAATAGATAGCGATATATTTGTTAGACAACGATATCAATGCTAGACAACCATTTATTAATAGATAATGATATATTTGTTAGACAACGATATCAATACTAGACAACCATTATCTAATAGATAGGGATAATATTGTTAGATAGTGATATCATTGATAAATAAACAACCATTTATTAATAGATAGGGATAATATTGTTAGACAATGATATCATTGATAAACAACGATTTATTAACAAATGACATTTTAGCATGGTATCCCTACGTACTGCTAACTTAATCTAATCTGGATTAATTTTCTTTTTCTTTTTAAATGGGTAGGGTAAGGATCTGTTGATTGTTGATTTCTTATTAATAAATAACATATTGTTGATAGACACCGATTTATCAATAGACACCGAATTTATTGTTGGACCACGATATCATTGTTAGACAATGATTTTATTGTTAGATAGTATATTGTTAGATAGAATATTGTTGTTAGATATCGATTTTATTGTTAGATAGCATATTGTTGTTAGACAACGATTTTATTGTTAGATAGCATATGGTTGTTAGACAACGATTTTATTGTTAGACATCGATTTTATTAATGGACAATGATTTCTAGATAGCTATTTTAAACTGACAGATAAGATGATGTGGAAGTTCCTTTTTAATCCAAAAGGAAAACCCTTTTTGGATTCATGTTCTTAATATACCGATTTATTTTGTTTATGATGGTAAACATTATTTTCATTTCTTTTTAATCCAAAAAGAAAACCCCTTGAATCCATGCTCTTGATATATCAATTTACTTTGTTTATGATGGTAAACATTATTTTTGGCATAACAAAATGTAAGTACTAATTTTTTATATCACATGATTAAGCTAGATTTCAAATAACATTCTATTATATAGAGAATTAAGATAGATTATCCCCACACTTGAGTTTTAGATATTCTTCAATTTATTCTTGTTTTATAGTGTTGGATAATGGATCATGGTGTAGCTAATTGTGCGTACATTAATGCCTTGACTTAATGAATTCTCCGGTCTAGAAATTGCCTCTATATTCTTTAATTTCTTATGTCAATTATGGTTAAGCAAGCACTCGAATATTGTTTTTTGTAAATAAAAGTGAAAAACCTTATGTTAATAACAACTGTATGCTATACAATGACACATGGTAGCCATCTGTTCCGCCACAGGAGGGAAACAAAAACAGGTGGCTACATACTATTAAAACACTAACATATTCTTCTGAGCTCTAGCCTTGATGAAACTGTAATGTTTGCACAAAAAATTACAAAAAATTGCTGGAACCAAGTTCTGCATTCTTCCGCTAAGGCTGGCTATATATAGAGCCACCATGACTAAAACTATACAGGCATAATAATTAAAAACTGCTAAAGTATCTAGCTTGTTGTTGTGGTAAAAAAGACCACTGACTTTGCAACTAAAATAAATAAAAAACTAAAACCTGGGGGCTTCAATCCATAGCTGGGTCTGGTTGTCCATGAATAATATAGGCTGGGGTGAACTGCTGACTGCAAGTCGGGCATCTGGCGTGCACAGGATCATCCATGAGGGCATCAAATAGAATGTCCATCCATTGGACGAGGACACTTTGTGAATGCACCTGGTCATCCTGATTTTGCCTAATATCAAAGAGGAGATGAAGGTGATCCTTTACGAGACGGTTGGAGAAATGATGAGGCAGATCCTCTTCCTCCTTGCCAGTCTCGTTATCGTCCCTTGTGGTGATATACTTTTCTATACCTTCATTATTCTCCAGTTGCTAGCTTGGAGGAATATCCTCCTCCACCTTGCAGCTTCCGTCGTCTTAGTAGGGGTCACCAAGATTTATGATGGGGGGGACCAAGAGGTTGGTATCTAGAGTGAGACGCTCGCCCAAGGGTGGCGCCTCCTTTTTTACTTCACTCGAGCAGTAAAGCAGAGGTGGAGGTGGAGACAGGGGATAATGAGTAGTGGAGGAGGTCGTCTCCAATTTGACCCTGGTGGCTCCATGAAACTGGAGGGGAGCCGACTGAGTGCTCTGGGAGGAGTGATGAGGAATGGAGAAGTGGGCGATGAGTGCCCTTTGAGAGGGGGTGAGCCTGTTAGCCCGAGAGAGGGTTTTGTTTTTGCGAGCACCCCTCTTGGGATTTCTGTGCTTCCAGGGCATGGTGGGGGGGATATGGAGGTGGAGGAAGGTGTGAGTGAAGGCTATGGGAAGATGTAGGGTGCAATGGAGGGAAATGGAGGATTTGAAGCGAAGAATGGAGCAGAGGGAGGCAGAGAGGATGCCACTGGTTCGTGGGGAGAGGTCACATAGAACAATGATGTGAAATTTATTGTGAGGGTTGAGGAGCATTACAGAGAGAGTGAACAAGGGAGATAATGAAGTGAAATGAGCTCGAATGTCTCTATTTACTCCATGAAAGTTTGAAAGGACCTATGCATTCTCCATTGAAGTCATAAAAGACCTCTGCATCCTCCTGGTACACTGTGCCTGGCTGGTTCTCTCTCCCAATATCCCAACCAGATGCACTAACATAACTCCTCTCATGGTGTGAGCCATGGAGGAGTAAATGTGCAAGGGCTGGTGGTCGGGGTTAATAACTCCCTCGGCTACCTGGTTCCAACTATCCTCTGCATTTCTCGAGGTGGTACCCCATCTGGGTGAGGGAAGTCCCTTTGGGCTAGCTCCATGCAGAGAGTCCATAGATTTGAGCTTTAGGATTTCCTAGAATTTGTGAGAGTGATCTGCTACGCGAGATCGACTCCTGCATTGTCCAGTCTTTCCACTACCTTATTTGCATTGCGCCTTATGTGAGAGGTGGTGAGAGTGAGAGAGGGTCTGAGGAGTGACTGAAAGTTGTGGAGGGGACCTAACATGAACCAACTGTGAGTGATTTTTTTTCGAATCTCTCCCATTTAGGATTTTTGATGCCAACTCAATTATGACTTTGGAGTCTCCTTCTATGATAAGGAAGGTAAAGTTGTGGTCCAGAGCCAATTGCACTTCTTTTATTAGAATCGAGATTTTCGCTAATTTATTGGTGTAAAATCCCATATTTTCTGTAGTAATACTTTGGATTTGTCCTTTGTTGTTTCTTATAACTTCTCTGATTAGGGGATCAAATTTTGCTCAAAAATTCAAAGTGCTCGGAATCGCTTCAAACCGGACGAGAGCGTAGGCCTTGTTTTTGTGAACCCAACGCAACTTGTTTCGTCTCAAATGGACGTCGAGAGAGAGAGATATAGCGATCTGTTCGTCAAGTCAAACAGGAAAAAAAAATGATGCTGACTGTACAGTCCGTACAGTCTGACGTGGCAGGACCATACGACCGTACATAAGTGACGTGGCAGAATCTAGTTGGTTGGCATGGTTGAATCAGATGTCGACATGTGGCAGTTTTGTTGGTCAATGATTGGGTGCCACGTGGCCCAATCATGGGCTGCCACGTGGCACCCCAGAATTGGCTAATTGGTTGTATGTAAAATTATGGGAGTCCGCGGGGTTCGACCCCCGGACCTCCCCCACTATGTAAAGTCTTCACAAACCTCCACTGACCAATGTACCGCCGATTGTTTCTTGACATATATGTGTGTATTATTATATTTAAGTTCACATATGTTTGTAAATGGTGGGAGGTCGGGCCGGGGCTTGGCCCCGGCCCATGGTCGTTTGCATTGTCATATGACCATTGCATATATATGTATGCGCGTGAGTTGGCGCATGGTTTATGTTGTATGTTGAGCCACAGTTATATTTTTAACCCATGTGACCATGTATGGAGCGCAGGGGGGAGTTAAACGGTTGTAACGACTTAACCACTTTTTGCTCATACGCGCGGTCACATGACCTCATACGCCCAGGTGCTAGGCAGTTAGGGGATGGCGCACCCTTAACCGTCCTACGGTTTGCACCGTTGGCGCGGTTGCGCCCGGTGCGGGGTTTTCACGCTTAAATTTGCATGTGAGCCAGGTTCAAACAACAAGGGTGCAATTTGTAGATGCAGAGACATCAAGCTTGAAGAGGGAGACTTCCAGGAGGCCTAACTTCTTCATTTTTCGACCGATTGAGGTGCCAAAAGAGCCCAGACAGGGGTTTTGGAATGCTCTAAAGCCATTGGAGCAGTCAATTTGTTAGTTTGAGAATTGTAAGACATGTTTTCGATCACTTTGAGCAATTAATAATAATGATCCATTGGAAGCTGGACCAGGAGATGTAGCCCAAGAGAGGGGTGAACTCCTTTATCAAATTGCTGTGTTTATGTGCTTATGTTCATTGATTATTCCATTGTCTATGAGTATTTTACATAAGTAATCCTTTAATATATGTGTTGAAAATTGATCCTTTTGCCTTAAACACATAACATTTACATTGCAAATAATTTCAAGTATTTCAAGTCTCCTTCAATTTTAGATCAAGTTGGTATCAGAGCACTGGTTTTTGAAGACTTGATTGTTTGCAAGTTTTGTTTCTGATGATCACAAGGTTGAAACTCACAAGAGGAGAAGGTCAACTTGTGGAGCCAAG
>SNQJ01S0152367.1:6978-28812 GCA_010110895.2 Picea sitchensis | reverse complement strand
AATTAATAATAATTAATTAGTTAATATTATTTAAGAAATAATTATTGTTTAGCTAACTTTTTAGGACAATTAGATTATTAAATTAATTATAATTAATAATCCTATACATCTATTTAAGCAGGGTCGTTACACACCTGTGGAGTTATACTCTAGTTTGAAGAATACTGCAGAGAGAAAATGCCCAAATGCTTAACCAAAAAGAAATGTGTATTTAATTGGAAACCCGAACATAGTTGCACGATAATAGATCTTGTCTGTTTTAATTTGTTTATGTTTTTGTCCCCAAGAGTTAGGTATTCAAGGGTTCTACAGACAAAGTTTTGCCTTATGCTATAGCTCTCTGATATACGTGTGGGATCCAACAGTAGTACTCGGCCGAATATCTCAGGGCACTAACTAAGAAGGATAGACCAGACCCTTAGATGTACTACCCGACCACCCAAGTACTAGAGAGTATCTTCCCGAGTGCTATTCTCGGTGACACTATAGCAGTCAGGCGATCGATCGGTTTATATAAAGAGGGCTTCAGGTAATGTAGGTCGATCCGTACATAGGTGTTGTATGATGCGCTACCACTCGAAGGGGTACCAATAGGAGTTACAAGGGTGGCCAATAGATGTGCGCTTAAGTACCACTTGTATTTCCTGCGTGTATGAATCCCTCAACCGTGGGTTTATGCGCATAACAATAGATCTCTGTGGCTTAAAGACGTCGGAATACATCTCTACCCTGGAAAAAATTTAACCCACACTTTCTGCCGAGGAAAGTACTCTGATACCACTTGTAATATACTAGATATAAAATGTATGCAGAACAAAAATAAAATGCTAGAAATGGAAGGATAACAACAATATAGCCAGAACATTCACCACAATAGCACTGAAATGATAAGAGAATAATAACATAAATAACACTTTGAATCTGAAAGCAATGTTCACAGGCCTCTTCGACGGGGCAACCTCAAATTGATCAGAGCTCTATTACAATAATATCCAAGTTAGGGTTCTCATACCCTCGACTCCTATTTATACTAAAAAGAAGCATCAAAAGGAAGATCCTTCTAGAAGCAGAAGCTTCTATTAGGTCTTCTTACATCCTCCTTATTTTATTTTATTGAAAGGCCTTATTAATATTGACCTTTATTACATCCAAATATATTGTTCTACCTATGTCTAGGTTAGGACCCTAACAGATGAGGCCAGGGTGTTTGTACCCCTGAGGGTCCACAACGCACCATATCTAGTACCGTTAGCATCCACCGAGAACTTGAGAGAGATGAGTTATCAAGTCCACAAGTTTCATGGATGGATGTAGAGAAAGGTGATGTGCTTCATGCTTCGCAGTTATGACCTCCAGCATGAGGGTCTACAGGGTAGTGTTTCAACTAAAGGGGAGTTCTCTTCTATGGTGGAAGACGCTCCTGCCACTTTTGAACATGGAAGTTGAAGACTTTCCATGGGAACTTTTCAAGGAATGGTTCCAAGAGAGGTATCTATCAGAGGGATTCATTGAGCACCATCTCAACGAGTTCAACGCCTCGTGACAAGGTGACCATACGGTGCTTGAGTATGAGGCCCATTTTTGGATCTGCTTTGATATGCTCTGCACCAAATTACCAAGAAGCTTAAGTTAAACAAGTTTGTGTTTGGACTTAATGTTAGGATTCTGCTTCTACTTCGGGTACCAGGATTATTGGACTAAAGAAAGTTTGTTTGAATGTGGGGAGCCACATTACCAGCATGACTACCTAGTGGATAGGACCGGAGCAACTAGAACAGTCGGACCCACTACCATGGGATTTTTGGGAAAGGCCCATTAGATTCTTACAGCGGTGAATAACTTCCAGGAAGAGCACCAGTCGAATGCATTCGAGACATCAAGTACTATCACTAACCAGATCCTGAGTATTTTGATAGATCCTGGTGCTAACAAAATTTTTATTTCTAGTGTGGCACTAAAAATAATTAAGGTGAAGGTAGTACAGGATGAGTTTAGCTTCATAAAATTGTCTTTGGGAGAAAAAAAGAAGGTTGGAGAGAAGGGTACGGGCTGTAGCCTTAACCTGGGATATTTTTCACTAGGGCCAACCTGTATGTCAAGATCTTAGGATATTAAGACGTCGTGATCGATGTGGACTAGTTGGAATCGCATGAGGCAATACTCGACTATATGAGGAAACGATTGAGCTTGGTCAATGATGAGGGATAGAGATGCGTGATTTTAGGTCAGAACTAGGGAGTTTCCCTGAGGTTCATCTCTTCCTGACAGCTATGAAATATATTTCATAAGGTATGTAATATTTATGCGATCCTTGCGTTAAACGAGAAGGGATTAGTGGAAGGTCTAGAACACTTTCCGGTGGTAAGAGAGTTTGCGGACGTCTTCCCTGAGGATTTACCTGGGATTCCTCTGGAGAGGGAATTGGAATATACCATAGACCTAAAACTAGGGACTGAACTGATAGCAAGAACGCCTTATCATATGTCAACTCCAGAGTTGCATGAGTTGAAAATGCAACTAAAGGAGTTGTTGGACCTGAGACTTTTACGTCCTAGTGTGTCACCATGGGGTGCGCCTATTATTTTCATTCAAAATAAGGATGGGTCATGGAGATTTTTCATTGACTACCATCAATTGAACAAGGCAACAATCAAGAATCAATATCCATTGCCCAGGATTGATGATCTAATTGATCAGATGAAAGGTGCGACAGGGTTTTCAAATATAGACTTGAGATCAAGGTATCACTAGTTATAGATCAAGGAGGATGACATCCCTAAGGCTGCCTTTAAGACGAAGTTTGGACATTACAAGTTTACTATTTTACCTTTTGGGACTAACAAACGCCCCAAGGGTATTTATGAGTTTGATGAACGGGGTGTTCCATGACTAATTGGAAAATTTCGTCCAATTATTCATTGACGACATTTTGATTTACTCTTAGACAATGAAGGAGCATTACAAGTACTTTCACTCGGTACTTCAATGTCTGTGAGAGAACAAATTGTATGNCTACTTAGGGCATGTCATCTCTGACGAAGGTATCGTCGTGGACCCAATAAAGGTTGAGGATATTATGGAATGGCCTGCATCTATGAATGTCCTAGAAGTCTGTAGCTTCATGGGTTTAGTGGGATACTATTGACGGTTCGTCGAGGGTTTCTCAAAGATAGAAAATCTGATTATGGAATTGCAGAAGAAGAATAAGAAGTTTGTTTGGACCGAGAAATGTGTGGAAGAATTTCAGAGGCTCAAGGAGTTGTTGACAACAACACCGATACTAAAGGTCCCTGACATGGACACTGACTTCTTGGTATTCATTGATGCATCCAAATAAGTCTTAGGCAGAGTCTTGATGCAAGACGATTGAGTGATCTCTTACATATCGAGAAAGTTGAGAAGGCATGAGAAGAACTATACGATGCACGATTTGGAGTTGTTAGCCATTGTCTATGCCTTGAGAGTCTAGAGACACTAACTTATTAGATGAAAATTGAACTAAAAATGGACCACTGTGGACTACAACGCATCTTTACGCAAAGAGACTTGAACGTGCAACAACGGCATTGGTCGGAGTTGCTTAGCCAGTATGATTTCGAGATTTCTTCCATAAAAGGGACAGTGAACAAAGTGGTGGATGCATTGAGTCGGAGACCACACATATTTTTTGGTGATTACCTCTTCAAACGAATCTAAGTGAAAATATTCTAACTTTACAGTGCGACGATGACTGGCACAAGGAGGTCAAGGATTTTATCAAACAAAACACAATGATGGTACCAAAATTTGAAGGATTTACTATGGACAACGAAGGATCATTGAGATATAAGGTCGAATTTACCTACCACCCAACGACAGGTTGAAAAGTTTGATCCTAAACGAGGCTCACAAAGCAGTGTGCATGGCTCACCCAGGAGTCACGAAGATGAGGGAAGACCTTAAACCCTTATTCTTCTGAAAAGGAAGGAAGGCAGACATAGTCAACTACATGGAAAGATGTCTAGAATGTCAGCAGGTGAAGGTTAAACATAGATATCCGACAGGATTACTACAACCACACTATTCCTAAATCGAAATGTGAGGGAATTTCGATGAATTTCATTGTTGGATTTCCATTGACGGCAAGGAAACACAACTCGATTTTTGTGGTAGTCAACACTCTAATGAAGAGTGCTCATTCTATTCCTTTGTGTACAACGTATCAGGCACCTGGAAAAGCTAGAGTTTTCATCAGCGAGATTGTGAGGCTTCATGGCATGCCTAAGAGGATTATATCTAATCAAGGATCGATGTTTAATGGACGATTTTGGACTAGTTTCCAAGAGGCCTTGGGAACCTGACTTGAATTTACTATTACATATCACCCAAATACAGACGGATGGACTGAATGAACAAACCAAATCTTCGAGGACATGTTGTGCATGTACATGATGGACCAATAGAAGCGTTGGGAGGGATTCTTGCCACTGGTAGAATTTGTGATAACGATAGTTATGAAAGCACCATTAAGATGGCGCCTTTTGATTTTCTTTACGGGCGACTATGTTGAATGCCATGAGTTAGGATAGGATTGAGGATAGGGTTCTAGTGGGACTAGAAGCGATCCAAGAAATGGAAGATCAAATTCAAACTATATGACAAAGGTTCAAAGAAGCACAGGATCGACATAAGAGTTATGCCAATGCGCATTGTGTCGACCATAGTTATGATATGGCGATCAAGTGATCTTACAGGTGAAACCACATAATAGTTATATCGAGTTTGGAAAGGGTGCTAAACTATCTCATAGGATCATGGGATCCTACAAGATTGTGGAAAAGAGAGGCTCGTGGCCTATTGACTAGCCTTGTCTGATTCTTTGAGGTGTATGCACGATATTTTTCTTGTATCTATTTGAGACATTATATTAGTGACCCTACACATGTTTGATTTGAGTACCTTGTAGGTATCGGATGAGGGTGCACTCATGACTGATCCAATCCACATATTCAACCATTACATTCGACAAATACTTCATCGAACAGTAGATCAGGTCAAGGTCCAGTGGGACAGCTATAGTTCGCACTCAGAGACCTGGGAGGATGCATATGATATGCACTAACAGTTTTCGTTTTTGTTGATAGATAGACTTATGATACTGTGATACACTTTATTATGGCACTTACATACTGTGAAACTTCGGGAGGAAGTTTAAAACAAGAGGGGGTGTATGTAACATCCCACTCTTTCTCACCCTAAGCGAAATTATTCTTTGAGGACACTTGCTTACAAGTGATCCATATTATTATACTATTGGTTGTTCGATTATGATTATGAAACATTATGGATTGATGATATGTTATTTAGTTGTATTCACATAGACATGTGCTATTGACTGGGTTCTCTTGAGTGTGCATCACTTTGAACCTCGAGGATGCAGAGGCATCCATGAAACCCCTTGGACTCTAGATTGAGTCAGGGAGTGGACTGTTGGGTCAAATATTATTGATGTGACATATGTAGATATGATAGGATGTTATGATGGTTGATTATTATTGCTGACATGATTCGTTGATGGATGTAGGATAACGATAGCTTGCCGACTAGACTCACATGTGAAGTAGAGGGGTCACGCAGGACAACCAGAGACTTGAGGAAGATGTGTGGACAACAACCCTACCACAACCTAGTAGCACTCCCTCCATGGCTCAAATTGTAGGTTAACAATTACCTAGTTAGAGAAGACACACACTGGCATGAGGGAATACTGCGACAGTCGCTCACGATGATTCTAAAGGGAATGTAATGAGGCAGGGGCCTTATTCCTTAGAGGCCCTTAGTCTCCCACAATATCACCTCGTGGAGTATTGACTCCTAGAGTTTTTTATGTCTACCAATTCAGTCAAGAGGCAAGTGGCACCCTTCGAGCTCATAGTGCATCCTGAAGGGAACGTCACATAAGGAAAATGAAAAGAGGCGAGTGGTACCCTTGGAGTAGGTAGTGCGTCCTGAAGGGAACGTTACGCAAGGAAAAATAAAAGAGGCGAGTGGCACCCTTGGAGCACGTAGTGCATCTTCAAGGGCATGTCGCATAAGGAAAACAAAAAGAGGCGAGTGGCACCCTTAGAGCACGTAGTGCGTCCTAAAGGGCACGTCATGAAAGGAAAACAAAAGGAGGCGGGTGGCACCCTTGGAGCACCTAGTGCATCGTGAAGGTCACATTGTGATTTCAATGGATAAGTGGATAAACCTAGTCAGCCTTAAAATGAATGATGTGATAAGTAAGATTTTAAAATAATTTCCCTAATAAAAATGTCACCCAACCTAGTGAAATTAAAATCAAGGTCTAAGTAACACATTTGGTCAAAAATAATAATCATAATTAAACATGTAACAAGAAGGGGGTAAGAAATTCAATATAATTATTAAAATCAAATTATAATGGAGGATTAAAATTTTAAAAGGGAAATTATTGTTTTATCTACATATGCTAATTTAATTTTTAATTAAAAAGAAAAAGGGGTAAATGGTTGTTTTTCTACACTTGCTAAATTGAGTCTTAGTTAAAAAGGGAAAAGAGGGAAACTTAAAAGAAATAAGAAACTAAAGGGAAAAGGGGAAACATAAAGGAAAGGAGAAACATAAAGAAAAAGATGAATGTCTAACTTAGTAAGGAATCTTGCCTTGGGAACTTGCTATTTTTGAACTCAACTAGGAATTTAGTAAGGCATAAGTTGTTTAAGATTTGTAAGGGAATATTGGGACACCAAGGAGCGTTTTTAGGAATGATTTTAGGTGGGTGAGGTAAATAGGAATAATTAAATAAATTAATGAAATTAATTTTCTGGTGCAACTAGGGGGATAGGCGACAGTGTACGGGGGAGGTTTTTTCTGATTAAATTAATGAAAAAGAAATTAAATGGGAATTTGGGAAATAAATCACTTAAAAAATCTATAAAAGGGATGGAGGAGGAGGAGTATGGATCTCATCTTCATGCGTAACGTTACACTACTGAATTTTTGTCTTGAATGAACTTATCTTGTGGGATTTGGGATACCCAGCTCGAGTAATGAGTGGTAGCTCAACCTTGCGAGGTGAGTTGGGTGTTTGCAGTTCTCTGGTATTGTGTGTGTGGCCCCTTTCTAGCTTGGGGGGCACAGGATGAAGAAGAGTACCCCTAGCATTGGCTGGGAGGTACTAGTGACGTCACATCAATCAATAAGAGGGAGCTGCACAGAGCACGCGTGGGACAAAAACTACGAAGCATTCGCATTTGGCTAAGGTACGCTAGTTTAAGTTGTTACGTGCAATGAAATTTAAAATACACATGCTATTTCTCTATGTGGGTTTATTGATTATTATGAAGAGATTGTGTTTTTATATTCTAGCCCTTATCCCTTCAGTCATCATTCTGTGCCTGAGCAGTCGGCCAGGATCCGAATCGACGGTCGTCACTTCAGTGTTTAAATACCTATAGATTCAAATGCCCTGATTTCCTATGCATGGATGATGAGTGAAGAATTAATTTCTCCCTGTTATTGAACCCTTACTTATCTCTGTATTTTTCTCTTATGATTAACCCCTGATCTTGCGCCTTCTTGCGAATGAGTATCTCCATGTTTTGATTGATTACATCTCCGGTTTTCTCTCCGTATTTAATTTCTTAAACTTTGATGAACCTCTGAGTCTTGAATTCCAATCTTGTGCGTTTTCTGGTGATTGGTTACATCTGCGTTTTCTAGTGGTTTATTTCTTCTGCGTTTCACTTGAATGATTATCTCTGTTCTTTTACCTCGGTGTTTTTATTTATCTCTGTGTTTTTTCTCTGCACTTTAACAAACTTACCTCTGTGTACAATTTACAATTGTGTTCAACTCATCTCAGTGTTCCAATCATATCAATTTCAGTAAATCTTTGTGTTTAAACAAACTTACCTCTGCTCGTATGATTTTTATGATGTTCCTTCATGGTTGTGTGGATGCAATTATGACCTGGGCATAGAATCCTTGCCTTTCTTATTTTATTTGAAATCTAGCCTAAACACCATCACATTTTCACATTATTCACTGGTGGAGTATTTATTTATCTGGAAAATGAGTTAAGTTCAGGGGCAATATTATGGTTCACCTTTTGGGACTTAGAGCGGTTTTCTCTTGATGAGATAATGGCTCTTTGTTTCTTGTCACTACATTTGTCTCCCTTTGCTATGCTCTCACTTCACTTGCCAGTCTTACTGGAAATGTTGTTATGATGCAATAATGTTTATAGTTTGGGTCTGAGTATTCCAATTACAGTTCTATTTTAAACTCAAATTTATGTCGGTCCTCGAGGTTTCCTATTGCATTTGTCCCATTTTGGTTCGTTTTTCGAATAAATCGAATGTTTACCCTTGAAGAAATGGATGTGGCCTTTGTCCCATCTCCCACAAGTTTTATTGATGCTCGCAAATCGATCAGTTCGATCGTGTAAATGTCGTCAATGATTTACCTTTGACAACGCTTTATATATTGATAATCTTTGCCCTTTTTTTTAATATCTGCACTTTGATTGATCATCATTGCCTTTCGTTGTGTTTGATTTCATACCTGTGTTTTTATGAACCACGATTTTAAAATATCTTTATTGAACCATGAAGTACCTGCATTTCTAATGAATCCCGATTTACCAGCGGTTTTCATTGTGGATATTCCTGCGTTTTAATAGATTCGTGTTGAATGGATGGGCATTGGCCTGGATTGACAACGAGAATTTAATGGACAACATTTTGCATATGAAAGACAATGAACTTATGGATGAGTGTGACTCCAACTATGTTGGTTTCTGCATATAGATTATGACAATGAATTTAGTAATAAACACATGTTTAATTACAATAGAAATGTAATGTGTCTGTATATAGATGTTGGACAACGAATTGCATAGTCAACAATTTAATTAGATTATTTATTAGACAACGCATATAATTGTTCCATTTCTTTCGACAATGAATTGTATTGTTAAGAGGATAGAGAATTTATATTGTCTCAGAGTGAAAAATTATATTTTTTCAGACTATGAATTTATATTGCTTCAGAATGAGAATTTATATTGTTTTAGATAATGATTCCAACATGATATCCCTACTGCTACTTAAGACATCCAATTTTATTGTTTCATTTTTAATGGATAGCAATATATTTTAGACAAAAAATAATATATTTATTACACATCTATTGAAAATGATTTTGTAGGTATTGTATAGCGAATTAAAGAATAAGTATTGTATAGCATTTTTGTATGTGAATGTCAGCGTATCTAATTTCCATTGAATGCATTTATCATAGTTTATTTAATTTCCATTGAATGTATTTAACACAGCAAATGTATTTAACACAACGTAATTAGCATAGTATTGACCAAATATATATGCTTGTTACCTCAAGATTTGAAAGTATCGTAGTATTCATTAATATTAATTTATGCCATATGTGGCTTGACTTTGGAATAATCATCTTGCCAGCAATGTTATTGTATTTTTAATTGAATACTATGTCATGGAAGAAGACCCATTATAATACATCAAATTATGTATTGGTGTGTTACCTTGACCTTACTCCCTTATGCATATTGTGTCTGTTCATCTCTATCACAATGCTAGAGCAGTGGCTTTGGCGTACATTGTAAATATTTGTCTATGTGTTTATAATGTTAAACATATTTGATTTATTTCTAGTTTTAGTAAGGAGGCATCTTGATGTATTTGTGATTACAATGATGAGGTGTATTTTGTTTATTTTATTTTTGTTGGGATGGGGAATGGTTGGAAGTTGACCTTTTTCTTATTCAAGCGGTAGGAACTCGTTTAAGTTTCCAAGGGTCATCGTTCGTGGTGCAAGGAATTTAACGTGTTGTTTGAATGTTATAGTTGTTAGTTTCCCTTTCGTCTTGTTAACTTGTTGATTGGGGCTTGGGGTTTTCGTCATGTGGTTGACAGTTAGTTCAGTCTCCTAGCACGTTGAAGTTTTTCATGGGTTATCGGTCTAGATGTGTCATGTTGCACCTTGATTACTATCATGCCTATCGCTATGTGAGGGCATGATTCCTGATGAGGAAATCATTGTGCACCCTTAGGGACATATGTGAATGAAAACCTGGCCGGAGTCTTGTTCTTCCTGATGTGGGTGTTGTTCGTGGTATTTGATGTTGAAACTTGGTGGGTAACGCCTTAACGTGTTTGGTTTTGTGTGCCATGGAGGTTTTCCATTTACTGGTCAACAATTCATTATGTCAGGTTGGTGGATTTTGTCCTTTAGCTTGTAGGCATTGTCTTGTTTGTGTCAGGCGTGTAGTTGTTTTTATCTGTCTATTAATCATTGGATGTTTCGTCCGGTGGCCTAATGTGATAGTGTCTAAGTCGTTGTTTATTGTTGTCTGATCTACGTGCATTGTGGTGTCATCAAGTTGCTTTGTTTAACTATTTTCATTGTTTCTGTTCTACTCAAATAAAATAAAATAAAATCTTTTGTGTTCAGTCAGGTGTAGTCATAACGAGTAGGGTCGTTACATAAGATAGAAACACTCTATTGTGGGCCTTTTTAAATCCTAGAGAGGATTGGTCCTGTCACATATATTCTTGCATTGCATGCATCCTTGTGTATTCATAATGTTTTCCATGTATCTTTTCTTAAAATGTACATACATGATGTTAATCATGTCACTGATTGTAATGTGATTCAAGTGGAGCCAGAAGGAAATTTTTGAGTGCGGCCAATTTGCATATTGGATCAAAAAATCAAACAAATTCAGAATCGATACATGGAGATATTAAAGGTCCAATGGACCTTGTACAATCCTAAGGAAACAACTTGGGAGCATGAGGATGCTATGCTAGCAGAGTACCCACATCTTTTTGAAGACTTTTGAAGTTTGTGTATGTTCATATGTATATAATGCACTAAGGATAGTGCATAAATAAAGGGGATGGGAATTGAATATCCCTAATCCAAACCCCAATTGTAAATGTACATTTAGGTTTGTGAGATATTGACACCAAGTGTTGGTTCAGATTGAGCACACCTGAGTAGTGCACAAGGATTGTTTTTCAAAGAAAGAGCATGCACATTTCATAATGTTGCACACACCTGAGTAAGTTCATGTGGTTTGCACACCAAAGGAAGGGTGCACACATTCCAAAGTGTGCATGAACCAGAGTGAGTGCACGAGGATTACCTTGAAGTGTGCATCAGATCAAGTTATATATATATATATATATAGATATATATTTGAGGTTGGAGAGCATGTGTGGTTATTGGGTTGGTGAGTTGGGATGCAAAAAGGTCAATGTGTTTGTCCATGTAAAATGTAATCACACTCAAATTATTAATAATATCACATCATTTCATGCATATCAATTAGACAAAAACAGATGGGGGGATAAACTCCACCGAAAAGGGAAAAGGGGACACTTAAGTCCAAGGGGAATATTCTATTAATATTTCTGAAAAGTATAATTTATGAATATTTAATTATCCTAAGTTATTGAGGGATGGGAATGAGTCACCAAGTCGATAAAGATAAGTATGAAGGTGACAAGTGTCCAGTTATGACCATGCAAATATATGGTTGAACCTTAGTGCATTTTGGGGAATTCAGTCATTTTTCTTCAGGGGGTCGGACCATCTAAACGAGAAAATGACCATTACCTTGTGTGTAGAGAAAAAATTGGAAATGGGTTTCCATATAGTAACCAAAGTCTTTGTTGTCGAAGAGGAAGGTTTTCAAGCCCGTGAGAATTCTCTCCAGGTGAGATATTTGTTGTCCAAGAGGTGGGTTTTTAGGCTCGTGAGAATTCTCTCAAGGTGAGAGATTTGCTAGGAATTGTTCCCTGGTGTGTTGGGAATTAGTTACAGGGATTTGAGACTTCCTGGACGACCTGTTGCTGAAGCCCTAAAAGGGAAGTGAGTAAGTTGAGGAACCATTGAGAAAAGAAGGGGCACACTTCCTTAGGTGGGACAAACATGCGAGGAATGAGAGACTGTAGGATAGTTGCAATAGTTGGCACCTTGAACTGAGAAATTATGTTGAATATCATACCTTAGCCTAACATTAGGAATCCTTTTTCCCTGGTGGATTTTTAACCCTAGCTCGAGGGTGACCTTTTACTGAAAGTATATCAACAACATAGTCTATGGATGGGAGGAACATCTGAGCTCTGGATGTAGTTGGTGACTCTTTATAAAAGGATAAGTGTTCATTATGTTCTTGTCTAATTTACTATGTGCTTAATTATCTATGTCCGATATGGGTTTATTTCATGTGTGACGTTGCACACAATTAATTGTCATTATTCTATATGATGTTACTTGTACATGTAAGCATGATGTTGTTATGTAGTATTTGTTGTCGCACGAGAAGAGTATGACGGTTATTAAGTATTCATGTTAGTCAATTTTTTATTAATTTCATTAGTTCTGAGTCAAGGCTAGAATTATCGTGCATGTAGCGAAGTAATTCGTGCACACAAGAGGATGGAATCGTTGTGCACACGGGAAATCAGTTCGCACGCATAAAGAGAACTAAATTTTCATGCGGCACCAGAGTGGTTTCATGCATAGTAGTAATCATGTGTTCATAGTGGTTACACACACAATATTTGTGTGTTTTGAATGATTGTGCACACAATTATATTATCTGATAATTTTGTTGTTGTATTTAGTGTCTGAAGAGGAAATATTAGTGTAGCGAGATCTAGCTTGGGATCGTGTACGTTACCTCACTTGAATCTGGGAAGATTAACATTATAGTGTAGAATCTATGCAATAGTTTTTTGGAGTGGCATTGCTCAATAGTAAGATAGGGATGTCACAGATTGGTATCAGATGAATATTGGTAATGGGGAATGTTATAGAATGGTACGTTACAGTTTGGTATCAGAGTTGTATCCCAGCTAGGGGGTTGAGTGGATGTTACAAATTGGTATTAGAGCATAGTAACATTACAGATTGGTAATAGAGCATGGTACCCAACTACGAGGCTAGATGAACGTTACACATATAATTTCTGCACAATTCTCTCTTGCTTCCGTGGCATTTGACGATTTCTATAATTTTGGGTTATTATTGAGCATACTTTAATTAAATACACTAAAGGTATTATTTAGATCATATTATTTGAGGGGACACATTAGTGTAATAGCTCATTGGAATCATGACAAAAAAATATAAAGGTTGAGATGATAAAAAAATTGACTTCCGGTGGACGGAAAGGATTTAAAGTCAAATAAATCACATTTTGGAGTAAAAAAGGTTTATTAAATTAATAAAGTGATTTTATGAGAAAATATTAAAGATGAATTAAAAGTCACTCGAGGGGAAAAAGGTGAAAGGGGGTATAAAAGAGAGATAGGGCTCATATTTTCTCATTATGTTGAAGATAATTTTACCTATTGGTTTGGAGAACTCTTTGAGCCTTTGGAGTTTGGAGGAAACCCTTGTTTGATTAGTTTCAATGGTGAGACTATCTACCTTATCTAATCCAGTTTTAGTGGTGAAATATTCCACCCTAGCCATTTGGGAGGTAATATTAATCAAATCTTCCATGTGCATTCATTGGAGTAGGTAGATTTGTCTATTTGCGAAGATTGGGGTTTTGGTGAAGTTCCATTGCTGTAGATCCAATTATTTTTAAAATCCATATTTCTAGAGGAAGAGGTCGAGTTTCCATTGAGAACTTTGTCATATATTGTTCTCAAAGAAAATGGCGATCAGATTTTTGTTTGGAGGTGTTGATATTTTAGCGTTGAGGCATGATCATTTGTATGCCAAATCTTGGAACCTAGGGGGCATCTACAACAAGGTTTAACCGAGGTTTATTGTGTTGTTCAAGGGGGGTGCTACAACATATATATGGATTCCCATGAGCTATTATAACAACATGTGTAAGAACCAAAGGTGAGTTGTGTCATTTCCTTGCAAATTGGAGGTTTTAGGAGGACCATACAAGAAAATTGTGTGATTAAAGGGAGGCGTCTTCAAGATAGAGTTGGCTACCATCACTCATAACCCAATTAAACAACATGTTGTGTCAATTCTATAGCATATTGTAGTGTTTAAGGGGTTACTAAAAAATCCATTACATATCTATCTCCATATATATACACCCAACAACAATTCCATCCATTGCAATTGTATTTAGAGACCAAAACTATGAGTTAAATTGCTATGTAAAGGTTCTGATTGCATTCAAATAAAGTTGTGTTGTTTAATCATATATCTTGTTGTTGTATCATTTTTTTTGAGAACTATTTAGTTACAACATTTTCTGTTATAATTTGTAAGACTCAAGCATAACTTATTTTTGGGATCAAAACCACAAACATCCATTGAAATCTTCATGAGGAAAACCAATCAACAAGATATAAACATAACAACATCCAGCAAAGGATTCTATATTGGGTTTTGAGTTAGTCAATGAAGTGTTTGACATAAGTCTAGAACCACCAATACACCACAATTACAATAGCAACCAATAAAAGGGTTATTACAACGAATTGGAGGTGTGATACCAAAGTGTTTGAAAAAAGGTATGTACCATAAATACTCCTATAAAACTAAAACGACCACAAGAGGGGTTTATGCATATATTTTTGGGCATTTGGTCAAGTGTTTCATGAAAAATATAAGCCAAAGTACATCTAAACTACAACAAAAAACCTTAAGGGGAGTATTACAAGGGTATAACAGCTTGTTGTCCAAGTGTTTGATGGAATGCCAAATGATTAGAAGGCAACAAACTTACAAGGGTTTTGGGAAAAACATTGGTCTAGCCTAGATAGGGACATCACAGTGGTATCCGAGTGTTGTATTCTCCAAGCATGAAATGGATTCAATGGGAAAAAAAATTAGATGGAAAATCAGTGGGTGCAAGATGAGGAGTTTAAAGATTGTTTGAAGGAGTATATGGTGCTTGGTGAAGAATTTTAAACAAACATGAAATTCAAAGAATTTTGCACCATCAAACATCCATAGTGGTATGAGCCCCAATTAGCAATGGATGAGGAGTCCTTTAAAATCATAGGCAAGAAATTGAATGAGCATGAAGGATGGGTACACTAGTTGGAGGTGCATGCATCTAGTCATCTTAAGGATGTGTGCAATGAGGATGACAAGAAAACATTCTTTAATACACCATTAGAGCCATCCTATGAGATTTTCAACACCAGTACACATGATGGAGATGTTGATAGTACCCAAGATGAAGTTTTCCAATCAGCATGTGTTGATTTAGCATTTTATCCCATTTATGATATATATGATGATGAGGGCATGATTACGCCTAAACATGCCAAAGTTTTGGGGGTGGATGAGTTTCCTTGGGATGCTTATCTATATTCTTAGGAGTTGCACATAAAGGGTTAAAAAATGGAAGACAACTTTGGGGAGCATGGCTGCAACATAGAAAATTGGTATGTAGAGGTTTGTTCCTATGTGTCTCATCATTGGATAGGGAAATTGAAGGTGAGTGAGGACATGATTGTGGAAGCCATAAAACATTTTGAGGACACTTATACATTGGTAGCAAATTGTTATTGCAAGGCTCCAAGAACACATGATGAATTTAGAAGAGAACTTTCCCTTGCAAAATTTCAAGCACTTAGAGAGGCGTTGGTAGTAATGAAAACCAACTACCTACATCTACTTTCAGATAGAGATAATATTCTCACACTTGATGAGATGTATTATGGTGCACTAAAATGGAAATAAGAGTAGGTCGATAAGCTTACCCATGACCTTGATATTACCAGGGATTCTTTGAAGAGCACACAGATGGTCCTTCAAGAATCAAAGATGCAGATTGCTGAGCTTTATAGAGAACTGAGTCTGGTATGGTCATCATCATTTACAACAAAGACTCAATATTCTATAGAAACCATAACACAAGAGTATTCTAGAAATACTTATGATTGGATGGAGGAGCTTCTTGTGAGGATCCAACACAAGGAGTAGTTGAATTTGCATGCACTTGAGGAGAGGTATGAGTTAGAGTTTTTTTATTATGTGCATGTTTTTCATTATGGGGATCATTAGCCACATCCTTGGAGATCCCATTAAAGGCTTGAGGCTCATCTATAGAGGATATAGTTGAGCATATTCCTTGTGGATCAACCAACAAGGAAGTATATGTACCCATTGATTATGGGATTGAGTATATGCCAGAGGTGGACACATCACTCTGTGATCCAGGTTCAATTGATATTAGGGGAGTAATGGATATAGTCATGCATACAAGACAAAGGGTGGTAAAATATGATGTAGTGGTATGCAGTGGCGTACAATTTGTTTTTGGAGCATTTCCACCAGGGAGCCCTTCTGATAAGGGCGTCAAGCATACATTGGGGTTTGATTTACCCATCATCGATGAGTGTATGAATGAGCTTCATGGATCAGTATACTCCTTGAAGATTGATCTTTGATTGGGATATCACCAAGTCAAAGACAAAAATAAGGATACCCATGGGACTACTTTTAGGATCTATTATGAGTTCTTTGTCATACCCGTGGAGATGACCAATGCACCTGACACTTTAAATTCTTGCATGCAGTTACAAAGGATTTTGTTTTTGTTATTTGATACTCTCATTAGATACAATAGAACATGGGAGGATAATTTGTGGCATATGGATGAGTCATGGGGTATTATGGACATGACCAAGATTTTTCATTTGGACTATGTGGTTAGTGCACAGGGTGCACAGGAGGAGATCCAGAATATAATGGATCAGTGCACAAATATTCCAACTGATAGAGTGGTGGATGGAATTATCTACCATGGAGGTCTCATATATATAGTTCTTAAATATCGGCGCAACACCCCTACCTCGACAGAGTCTGCTTGACCTCCTGTTCTATGGATCTTCCAAGTTCTCGAGCCAAAATGGATCTTTCATTCCCAGCTAGAACCTTTAACACATATAACCACATGTCCTTCTAGAAGTTACCCCACACGAATAAGTGCTAGGCGTATACCTCTTCTCCATGTGACCACTTGCATAACCACAACCTTAACCTCAAAGGCATGTCACGTTTCACGATACCAGGACTTTTGTTGTGAAGCAGCCCAACTCCTCTGATTTATGAAAGCTTGAAAAGGGATAACAATCCACTAGATCCACCCTTATGCATCCATCATATGACCTCCAGTCAAACCCTAGGGCCTCACCTCTGAGCGCATCAAGATTTCACGTATCGGGGATTTGTGATGCAACTTATCTCTCTTCGCCCGATAACTGAAATGTCGATATTCCTTTGCCGCAGATCAACAATCCCAAACCTTCGACGATATGACAGTCCAAATTACGTCGAAACTTCACAACTCACGACTCTTGAATTGTAAATTTCCCGACACTCTCGACTTCCAAAAAGCCGAAATACAAAATGCCAAATCAACGTCTCTCACCCGTTCAGATCTAATGGTTGCTACCTCTCCTGAGATTGATTGTTACTGTAAACTCAATAATTCTAGGGAATTATTGCACGCACTCCTTGCGGCCTTCATGATAATCACTAACTATTTGATGTCTTCCACCTCTGTGCACTCTTTGTGACATAAGTTCTTCAACCGCTCACTTAGGTTGGAAAATTCTAAGACTTCAATCGGCATGTGCACACCTTGCATGACTCTGTTCTATACTTGCACTTTTGCTGGTATAAGAACAATCTTATCTCTCCTGAGATTTCTGAGATAAAACTCAGAATCTTGTCAATGCACTCCTTGTGGACTTTCACTCAACTCCTTGCGGGAATTCTCAGGAAGAGAAAAAATTGAAACTTACACTCTCCCTCTCACAAACTTCATAAATTCAACATGAAATCACAGTTACACACACAACATTGAAACAAATGAAAATAGAGTATATAAGAAAACTGTAAGCATATCATTCAATAGATGCAAACAGTGACCATAAAAACACCATGAAATTGGATCAAAGAATTCTTATATTAATTCAAGTTCTTCTATACATGGATTCAATGGTAACAACTATCTGCTCATACAAATTCTACAATCTTTGTTCTTCTCTACTCTCCTATTCTCTCTTTCTCTACAACTTCTAAATACTCCAATAATAATGATACAATACAATACATACGAGGGAGATTTCTCGAGTTTTCCCTCCTACAATCTCAAGCTATCTAGTCGAAATTAAAGACTACAACTACTTTACATTTATTACATTAAATGCCTACAACTAACATATGGGAGAAGACACTCAAGATATGCATTACAATCTCCAAAAAATTTAAGGGCAATTAAATCCTTCTAGCTATTACATTAATGTTTCATCTTTTAACATTCAAAGCGTCTTCAAAATTCCCATTGGTGCATATCCAATTGTCTTACACTTGCACTTTCTTGTGATGCTTCTGCATCATAATCCTCTAGCTAAAAAAATCATGGACTCCTGTTCATGAGATTTTGCACCATCGATCCATGTTTCTGGATATTTTCATCACTTTCCCAACTGGAATCCTCAATCGGGTATCCTTTCCATTTTATCAGATATTCAAGATATGTCTTCCTCCGGGTTTTCTTGTTAACTCTCTGATCAATGATCTTTTCCATCTGCGATTTTTCAGCTACAGGCATTTGTTTGTCCCACTGAACTTCCTTTTGATTCTCTTAACCTCCTGCTTTATCTGCTATGTAAGGATACAGATTTGTTGCGTTGAATATGGGTGATATTCCCACACCATATGGCAATTCTATCTCATAAGTATTTTCCTCAAATTTTTATAAAATCTTACAGGGCCCTATCTTTTTCATCTTTAGTTTATTATATGTTCCCCTTGGGAACCTTTCTTTATTAGATGTGATAAAACCAAATCTCCCACTTCGAATTGAAGCTCTCTCCTGTGTTGATCTACTCCGCGCTTGTATTCCTAGTTGGAACTCTGCAACCGCTCTTTAATCTTACTATGGAGCTCCTACATCTCTGCTGCAAAATCTTCTTCTCTAGTACTTCTTAACTCACTTTTCTCTAAGTCTCTCAACTCAGATACTTGTCTTGGATGCATTCCATACATTATATGAAATGGGCTCTGTCTTGTGCTCTGGTTAGGTGAGTCGTTATATGAAAATTCTACTTGTAGCATAATATGATCCCACTGACTGTCATGTTCAACTACTAAACTCCTCAATAAGTCCCCCAAACTTTGATTCACCACCTCAATCTGTCCATCCATCCGAGGGTGATATGTTGAGCTAAAAGATAAATTTGTCCGCAACTTCTTCCATAGTGTCCTCCAAAAATGACCAATGAATTTGGTATCCCTTTCTGAATCAATACTCTTGGGTAAATCAAGAAGTTGAACAACTTCTCTGAAAAAAAAATTTGCAATGTGTGTTGCATCACTGGTTTTCTAACATGGAATAAAATGTGCCATTTTTTAGAATCTGTCGACTACCATGAATATGGAATCACAAGCTCTCTGTGTCCTCAATATTCCTAACACAAAATCCATGCTTACCGCATCCCATGGCCTCTATGGTATTGGTAGTGGTTGATACAACCCTGTATTCTGTCTTTTCCCCTTTACATGTTGGAACATTATACATCTTTCGACAAATTTCTTGACATCTATCCTCATCCCTGGCCAATAATATAATCTTTTTAGTTGCACAAACATTTTTTCACGGCCAAAATTTCTAGCCAATCCCCCACTATGTTTTTCCTTTAAAAGGTTTTCTCTCATAGAAATTTTTGGGATACACAACTGATTTCCTCTAAATAACATTCCATCCTGAATTAAATATTGAATCCATTGGCTTCTATTTCTCAGAAAAAGATTCTGACATGCTTCATAAGCGTCCTTGAAATCTGAATAATCTCTGTACATATCCTTAAGGCTATCAAAACCTAAGGTCTTCACACGAAACTCTTGTAGAATCAAACGTTTCTTACTCAATGCATCAACAACCTTGTTAGCAATTCCAGAAATGTGATTTATAACAAAAGTAACGTTCTGCATAAATTCAACCCATTTTGCATGTTTCTAGTTCAATTTATCCTATTTGGTTATAAACTGTAAGGCATGGTTGTCGCTATACAAAACAAACTCCTTCGAAACCAGGTAGTGCCTCCATTTCTTTAGCGCTTGTATGACTCTATAAAACTCTTTATCATACGTGGAATATTTCATCTTGGTCTCGTTCATATTCTCACTGAAGTATGCAACTGGTCTATTGTCTTGACTTAAGACTTCTCCAATCGCAAATCCACTTGCGTCACATCTCACTTGGAATGTTTTACTAAAATCTGGCAGAACCAGAACTGGCTATCCAGTTATCTTCTCCTTCAACAGCTTGAAACTTTTCTTCACTTCCTCTGTCCAATGAAAATATTTATGTATTTTCTTGACTGTGTCCATCATTGGTGCACTAATCCCGCTAAAATTTATGATGAACTTCCTGTAAAAACTATCTAGTCCATGAAATCTTATGACTTCAAAGATATTCCTCGATGATGGCCATTCTTTGATCGCTTTTACCTTCTCAGGATACATCTTCAACTTATTCGAAGAGATTACAAAACCCAAATAAATGAGTTATGTCTTCATGAAAGACGACTTCTTCAGATTTATCAACAACTTTTATTACTACAACCTCCTCATCACTAGAGTTAAATGTCTCAAATGTTCTTCCTCGGTCTTACTGAAGATCAATATATCATCAAGATACACAATTACAAATTTTCCAATGAAACATTTCAATACTTCATTCATTAATCTCATAAAAGTAATTCGCACATTCGTCAAGACAAACAACATGACAATCCATTCATACAACCCTTCATTCATCTTGAATGTTGTCTTCCATTCATCACCTTCCCTCATTTGAATATGATGATATCTTCTCTTCAAATCAATTTAAAAAAAAAAACATTTTTCCCCACTCAAGCAATCCATCAAGTTATCCATCCTGGATAAAGGAAATCTATACTTGATGGTGATTTTGTTTATAGCCCTTGAGTCTGTACACATCATCCATCCACCATCCTTCTTCGGACTTAACACTGTTGGTACAATGCATGGAATCAAGTTTTCCCTAATTGATCCAGGTGGATATTGGTGACCACCCACCTATTCCACTTGGACCCCCACCATTGCTTCTTTCAGTTTTTCAGTTTTCGCACAATTTACTATTTTTAGCATTTTTTTCGGGTCCTGAACTTCCGGTGCCATTTTGAGGCCCTAAACGATGTTTTTTTGGGTATGTTGCTCTCATAAAATACCATCTACCAATGCTATTTTGTCTCGAACGTTGTAGGCCTCGGATAGATCTTTCCAACGAGCTATCATACGCCTAAAACATAGATCGTATGCAAAAGTTACGACCATGGGAAGTTGATGCACTAACTTACCTAAACGAGGCCCACATGACTTTTGGAGCTTCATCTCCCAAGGTTAGGTTTTTGGATGTCTAGGACTTTTGGCATTCCCGTTTATTATAAAAGGGCCTTCAAAGCCTCATTGTAATCATCTTCTCACGGATGCGAGTAGCGGCCACATCTCTTCTCAGAGATAAGCTACCAGTTCCCTAGCTAGTTTATTTCCATTATGTCTGTAAGCATATTTCAGTCATTTGTTATTAATGAAATGAAGTTTTATTTCCGCTGCATCTCTGTGTTTATGTGTATTTCTGTATTTCATTGTGTTCCTACATAAATCTGGATCAGTGGTATCAGAGTGGTCTTCTCATTCTCGATCCTTCTTTGCATGTCCCCAACGAGATCGGGTTATAAGGAGTTGGGGCTCAATCTGGTTGAACCTTTGCAAGATTAGCCTCGCAAACCCCGATGATCACCCATGGGGGAAGAAAAG